>JASMQC010000055.1:0-127500 GCA_031305395.1 Phytophthora citrophthora
AGTCGTTGGTGCGCAAGGGAGCGTCTTCCCTGTAAACATCGGTGAGAGTGAGTCAGTGGGGGACCTGAAGGTGGCAATCAAGGAAGCGAAGAAGAACGACTTGAAGGATATCGACGCAGACAAGTTGCAGATCTTCCTGGCTAAGAAGAAGACGGACAAAGGCAAAGGGAAAGGGCCGTGGCTGGTGACCAACGAAGTGGAGAGTGGGTGGCGTGATACCAGTGACCTGAAGCCATTGAATGCTGCGGCGACACTCAATTTGTACGGCTTATCGGAGACAGGCGTGCATCCCGAAGTTGCATTCACTGAGGACGATGCCGACGCTGGGAGGATGCCTGTTCACGTGCTGGTGGTGGTTCCGGAGGAGACTGGTGGTTCAGTGAGGGAGGCATCCAGGATGGACATACTCGTCGAAAATTTTCAGAAACTTAACGACAAACTTGACAAAACTGTGCTTGGTAAACGCAAGGTTTGCCACTCGAGCGCCAGCTCAAGTCTTTTGGACGATTTGCATGTTCGGGTGGTAGCTTCCCGCGCGGCTGAATTCAAGACTGAGAAACATATTGATCCGTACGCGTGGCAATACGTTGTCGATGATCGTGGTCGGAATATTAAGCTCACCGAGGAACAGAATTGTGAAGGATACCGCGAGTACGTGGAAGTCAACCTCCGTGATGTGCTTAAAAGGAACGAGCTTTGTGTCTACGGTGTGGAAAAAGGGGAAGACATTCTTTCGGTTGACGTACCAGGGCACAACATTAAACTTAGTGGACGCACGGACCTAATCGTACTGAGTGATCAGGTCTTGAAATACCCGCACGAATTGAAATTGCTGCCTGGTGTGAGATTGATTATCGAAGTGAAGGTAATGGTGGAGTCACGCTCCATTCCTCAGGCTGTGTCAGAACTGGTAGCGCTGGATATCATGACGGCTAGACCTGTGATGGCACTCTTGACCGACTTTGTGAACCATTGGGAGTTTTTTTGGGTGGTCGATCCGACTGAGAACGAAGGTGCCATCAACTCGGTGACTATTTCTGATCCAAGCGAAGCGTTTGCAGTGATTAGGACTGTACTCGACCAGTCACCAAGTGCTGGTGCCGAGGCAGACATCACCCTTCCGTGCTTCCAAGAACCTATCAAGAGACAGAAGATTTCTAGGATCCTGGTATCTATCGGAGAGGGTGGCGGTACTAGTATTCGTGAGAGCATCGAACGATACTATGACATCGCTAGTATGCTAGGCCCCGACATTCAGATGGCACGTGCTGTGGCTAGTCAGATCACTCGATCTATTCCCACGCTTAGTTATTTCAGCTAATTCTTGCTGCGGCATCAGCATTAATAAATTCTATCTTAACAAATAAAAAGTTAGTATTACTGAGCGACTGAGCGTTCATTATCGTTCTGCGCAAGAAGAGAACAGGTTCAATGTCGCTAAGGCGTTTGCTATCGTGGTGAGAACGGAAAAGATCTACAGTAATATCCATGGCTATTCCACTTTCTTTTGCATCTCTCTTTTGTGTTTTAGTGTTGCAAGTTACTTAACAAGCTACTTCGAAGTATGTCGTGCCGATTTGAAGTTATTGACGAAGGAAGGACATTATGTGCTTAACTAGATAAGTGGACAATTCTTTAGACTAACCTACAACGATCTCAAACTAATGCAATAGCTGTAGAAAGATCGAGTGTTGGAGTGCAGTTCGGATCAGTGGCGTTAGTACTTTGTCTTTCGTGTTCATGTCAAGTTTCGGTATTTGGGTGAAACCAACTTTGGGTTTATTAGTTGTCGACCCAATTGGGTTATTTTACAGTCGACAAGTCCTGTTGCGTCCTCTGCGGCGGCGCTCCTTCGTCCTCCGCTCTATGTGCTACATGCACTGCTAGTGGACTATCAACGCGACGGAGCTCCACCTCGTCGGGCTCTCAGAAACGCACAGTGCAGGTGCTGCAGACCAGGTGGAACAGGACTGCAGCGCGAGATCCGCGGCACCAACAAGTGCGTACCATTGCACATTAATTTGCCAGGTCTATGGCTGAAAATGCAGCGCTAAACGTCCAGAAACTGCCTTCTCTAACCTACCTTTTGTTTTTTTTAACTTCACAGCTCCGGTGACTACCAAGCTGCTCTGGAGGCCGATATGCGGTGCCGAGACCTGAGTTATGGACCCCGACATCATTCGTCTGCAGTACGGTGCAAGGCTACGCATCTCGTCATGACAGCTACAATCGCTTCACGACCGAAACCAATGGATCGATGCCATTTCAGCAGCGATATCGAAGAGCTAGTTCAAGCAAAGAAGCGGCTATTGGGGCGATCCTACCATCTACAAGCAAATGTTAAATACCGAAACTCAATCTTCAATCTCCATCGCCGATCATGGGGCCGGTGGGTTTTGTTTCTTTCCAAGCGTCGACAGCATCATCGCCGATCATGGGGCCGGTGGGTTTTGTTTCTTTCCAAGCGTCGACAGCATCATCGCCGATCATGGGGCCGGTGGGTTTTGTTTCTTTCCAAGCGTCGACAGCATCATCACTGCGTTCGACACGTCCAATCGCAGGTAAAGCTTCGGGTATTACATCGGCTGCGTGTGTTTCCTGTGCGCAAGCAGAGGAGAGCAGTGGAAACTCTCTTAGGATATTGGAAATCACGTGTGAATCAGTTAAAAAAGGTGGCTGTGATTTGTGAACTAGCAGAAACAATCTATGAGCGGAAACCTTTCATGCGAGTTTTGCGAGAATGGATACTGCGATCAAAGTATCTTCGTCGTGTGCGTCTTTGTGGCGAGTCTATTCATCGTCAGTTTGTTTTGAGAACGTTGAAGACACGGTTCATCGGATGGCAGGCTGAAGTTGAGGTCCTTCAGAACTCTTCAAGATTAAAACACAGCTACTGCAAAAGTGTTGTGCTGATTGGCACAATTATTCGTCCCAGCACAGAAAGTTAACGCGGAAACCCGCCCACTTCCAGCAAGTTTTCGGAAAATATCCAGCTTCGTCTCTTGCGGCCCGTACTTGGAGTTGTTGGAAGCGAAATTGTAACCAACTCCAGCATGTGACAACTCTGAGCAGGAAGCACCGACATCGACAAGCAAAAGTCTGTTGGGTTCACTGGAATTTTTTCCACAAAGCTTCCTGCACTCTTCGAGCTTGGCACCAAGTCGCTCGTACACTGTCAACCAGCAACAATAGATTGGAATTGCGATTGAGGGAATTTCGGCGATTTCGACGATATCGGTTTAAAAGATCTTCGATGAACGAGTGGAAGGCTCTGGTGGTGCGAAGGAGGGCCGTCGGTCGCTTTGGAAGCACCAATTGAATCGTGAATTAGACGAATCGCGGCAGAAATTGGGGCAGGCTACTTTAATGCTGTTGGGAATTTGGTTTCGGAGGTTTTGCATTGCTTACAATGGGGACAATACACTCGCAAGGCAGCATTTTAACTGCCAGTTGCTTTCGAAGGTGATGACATTGTGGTGGAAGGCAACAATCCATTCTAAGCAAGAAAAACAATTGGCAGAGGCACAGAAAACAATGGGCAAGCTGTCGTATTATCATCCTCAACAAATTTATGCTGCTCAACGTGACAGTCTGAAGAAGGAGAGGAAGAACATACCTAAAGAAGAGGGAGATCAAAAGTTGTTCCGATTGATGCGAATATTTGAGCAGAGTCAATGATGAAGATGCGGCGGATGCTGGATCCAACACAGTACGCGAGTTATTCGCGATTTTATCAAGAAGGAAACAGGGAGGTGGTGAGGACAAAACCGATCACTGGAACAGCGATGACGTGGCATGGGAAAGTTCAGTTGATCGGTACAGCAACAAAAATACGATCACTGTTATGATACTGGAGATTGTAGTTACTGTGATCGTGATCATGGACTTGAGAAGAAAGAAAAACCTTTGGGCTCGACTTGTGGAAATGGCAAGTATTTGGATGTCGATAGTCAAGCGAATTCTCGATTGCAAAACGAACCGAAAGAGCAGCCTTATCAAGAACAAAACCCCGGCTCTTTCGAAACCAGTGTGCAAATGTACTCACCTATACCAAGAAATGTGTTACCGCTATTCGATGACGAGATGGACGAAATACCAACCAAATCCATCGGAAACAACAGAATCCGACTGGAAATCCCCCCTCCACTTCACGACATGTTCATTTCGCTCCGGATCCTACCAAACCGTCTGCTAGTGCTGACCGAAACAGTTCATCTGTTCCAAGTGTAATCACGTCTGATTTTAAACGTGGAGAACATCGACAAAGTCCACGAGGGCTTCTCACTGTCAATGTCCGACCGGCAACCAGCACAACTCCAAGGATACTTCATGTATCGTCGATCGAATGAGCGATCGAAATCTCGAATGGTTAAGTCTCGCAAACGCCCAGAGGAAGCTTATCAAAGTGGTGAACGCTAATTGCGAAGTGAGACCGGTAGCTGACATTTTACAACTTAGTGATACCAATTTTCCAGAGTATAATGAAGATCTCACTGTCGCCCAGTTGAGAGACAGTAACAATTGGGATGCAACGATGCTGAAGGAAGTAGTGGCTTTCTACGTTACTCTTCTATTGAACCAGTTGAGCAGGAGGGATGAAGTGAAACCCACTCGATTTCGCGTTTATTTTCTAATGGCTCGAGATTTGGCACTTATTCAAAATGATTTTTACATTGATGAGCTGCAGAAAGTTTACGATGCCAAATTCAAAGATAAATCCATTGATCTGGAACATTGTGGACGTGAAACCTTCAAGCACGAAGAGCAACTGAATCTGGAACTGTTCCTGGAGAAGATGGTCAGAGCTCATCCTTCGTATCGAAAGTGTATTGACTCTAAGCAACCTCTTAACCCTCTAAATTGGTTAGCACGATGTCACTTACAACCTCAAGTCCGTCTGCAAACAAAAGCAAGAGGTCGTACGAAGCAGCCAGCTGCGTTCTGGATCTGGGAAGCCGGTCAGTCTTATCTCTGGATCACAGAGGCAGAGATCAAGTGAAGAGGAGGTGGGGCTAGCGCTGTCCGCTACCCTGTGGGTGCAGCAGTCGATGAAGACGGTAATGTATTCGTATCGGAGGCAGGTAGCACGCCAAAGGCAAACGCGAACGAGTCTACAACGCCGTACAAGATCTCAACTGCGAACATTATGGACTTTGCGGCAAACAAACAGGCTCTGCCCGTGTTAAAACCACTCAGATTAGTGGAAGCACAGCAAACAGAGCTAGTTGTGATGTGGAAAAAGTCGATAGACACGGTTGATCGATATGAGGTTCAATACCGTCGAGCTGATAGCCTCAGCAATACCTGGGCAGGACTTGCTGTAGTCACGGCTTGGAAACATGTCAGCTTGAGCGATATGAGGTATCATACTCCGTTGAATTCCGGGTTCGAGCACAAAATGAGGATGGGATGATTACAGTGAAGCAAGTGAGATTTTCTGGACTCTACCGGGACCGCCAGACGTTCCTCGTCAACCCATTGCAGGTGCAGTGTCGAATACTTATGCAAGTATCTTTTGGTTCCCTGTGGAAGCAAATGGAGCCCCGCCAGTGATATATTCGCTCGAGATGCGAGAAAGTGGTGGAAACCAGCAATCATACAAATGTACGAGGGCCCTGGAACTGGTTTCGTTGTTGGGAATCTTTCTCACACGTTTCGTATTCAGGCGTCAAATATTGTGGGAGCGACTGGATTCGTTGAGAGTAAGGTCGTCAAAACTATGGCCTACGGCAAACCTGAGATTGTGGAACTTACGAATTGTAGTACGTCCACGAGACGAAAACGGTAAACACAGAGTTGGGGAAGCTGGCACTTCCGGTAACTAGTTCTTGCCGATTGTATTGCTTGCTTGGAAGCAGAAGGGAAAGTGTCTAAAGTTCTGTTCTGCTAAACTACTCGCTACCACGAGCAAGACGGACGTCCCCATGGTTTTCATGGAGTCGGTCCTTGTTGCTGCAGTGCCACTGCAACTGCAACCTGTACCAGCCGATCGTACTGCAACCGCATACACTGATCGATGTGCGAGAGGGTAAGGCTTTCAACCTGAGCCCCACGCTACACGAATGCAGAAAAGAAGGCAGCGTACGATCGGTGGGTGCAGTGCTGGGATCCCAAGACAGAGCAAGTATTCTACATGTACTTTAACAAATTTACAAGTCAACGGATGACCGAAGAACCACCGGAACTCGCTGTTGTCCGTGAGGAAAAGGGCTTGATAAAAGTTGAAGAAACATCTGAAATGCTTTTCAGACGCAAGCGCATTCGTTTTCACCGCGAGGTTCGTCAAAACTTGCAAGGTCTCAACTTTGGCAGTATTATGAAAATTGAACTTCAGCGAGAGTGTACATGTTCGAGGGGACGCTTGATTACTTCCAAGCCCTTACTGTTGAAGTGGCCATTTTATCTGGTACAGCGTACCCCCTGAGCTGATATCCAGTCATTTACAAACCTGTGAATGCTGTTATACTAGATTAGAGTATTACTATAGAAGAAGTCATACATTAACCCTGCTTCTTCTTCTCCAACCAAGGAACTCTCTCTCTAATAAATCTTCACTTCGCCTTTCACTGAGTACAACAAACATCTCTTCTTTCTACACCACTTACGCTACTTTCCAGAGGTTATGAGCCCAAGACAAGCCTCAAGCGACGACTTCCCACGACTCATCGGCGCCGAGAACTTCGACGTGTGGAAGGCTCGCGTGTGCGCAGCACTCGATGGCAAGCACCTGCTCGGCTACGTGAAGCAGCTCGACTACGATGGTGTGTCAGAAGATGAGAGTGAAGAGAGCGCTAGTGACATGTCCGACGACGACGACCCTCCAGCCAAGGCCTCTAAGGACGCTGAAGTCGACTCTGACGCTGTGGACTACGAGGAGAGCGATGATGAGCTAAAGCCGCCCTCGGACTCTGATGATGACTCTGGAGCCAGCTCAGATGGATCAATCAAGCGCAAGGACCTTCCAGCCGTCCGGCCGTTCAACTCGCGTGAAGCTCACCGAGCACGTAAGCGCTCGAAGAAAGAGAAGCCTCAGCCTCTTAGCCAGCGTGAACGCCGTCGCCAAGAAGCCAAGACCAAAGCCTTCTTGATGAAGACGATGGATAACATGCACGTGCGGCTGGTCAAGAATCTCACGACTTCCTACGAGATTTTCAACTACATCTGCCAGAAGTACGAGGGAGCAGCCTTTCACGGTGACCCGTACTTCATCCAACACTACTTGATGGAGATCAAGTATGAGGAAGGATCTGACTTGACTGAATTCTTTCTCAAACTTGAGAACGCGATGAAAGCCGCGTCAGAAGCCACCGAGTCGGTGATGACCGAGGGGCAGAAGTCTATCTATCTGTTCCATTCGATGCCCAAGTCGTGGAAGGATGATCTCCGCATTTGGAAGGGCCAACGGAAGTATATCCCGTATGAAGATCTCAAGCAGAGTATCGAAGGCAAGGTTCGTGACCTCCAAGCCCAGGAGCGCTACACCTTGGCCAAGGGCACCCCTGAGACTCCTGCAACCAAGGGTGAGCGAGCTCTTGTGGCAACGGGGCCTTCTACATCGCATGCTCCAGAGCGCGACAACGCCAATATCTGCTCGTATTGTAATCGCCCACGCCACAACATTCGCCAGTGCCGCGGTCTACAAAAGGACCTGCGTGATGGACGAGTGAAAGCTGGAACGGTGCTCCCAGCAAATTTTGCTTTCAAGGGTAACTCGAAGCGCGATCATCCGTATCAGAACTCAACCAATGGGAACAACAGGCGCAGCTACAAGGGAAGCAACAACCGAGATTTCAGGGGCAACAACGGCAACAACAACAAGAAAGACGGGAATGGTGGCAAACAACATGGCCAGGAGCGCTACAAGGACCGCCCTCTCGAGTCAGACAAAGACGACGATGATGACCACGACAGTGATTCTGGCCACCGCAAGGTATCTCGCCAAGGACGTCGTGATACCGGTCTCATTGCTGTCGCTACCACAGTGAATCCCCAGTTTAGCCTTACCGCTCAGGCCAAGGTTGAACCTGACCCCACCTGGACGATCGACTCTGGCTGCACACGTCATGTGTCTCATGAATCCCAATGGTTTACTGACATCACCACTAGTGGTGGATCGATCACGGTTGGTGGAAACAACCAGATCCCCATTGAAGGAATTGGACGGGTCGAACTGCTAGTCTCTGACTCCAAGGGCAACATGCAGAACCTTATCCTTCATGGTGTCTTGTATGCTCCCCAGCTCCAATTCAGCCTGCTGTCAATTCCAGCAGCGGTGAAGCATGATTTTCGCTTCAACTTTGATCGCAAGCAGTGCGCTATGCAAACCGACCAGCGCTTCAAGATCAAGGCACTCATGGCTAACAACACGGACCTGTATCAGTTCCAAGCCAAGCCAGCGGCACCACCTGCGGCCCTTATTGCCTCAGGTAAGCACCGTTCCTTTATGCTCTTACATAAACGCCTTGGACATCCTAACGTTCGTGTCTTGAATGACTTATCTAGGAGCCAAGCCATAGATGGACTCGACGAATCTGTACCTCTAGGTTCGAAGACAAATTTCTTCTGTGTTGCATGCACGTTAGCGAAGTCACACCGCTCCCCATTTTACTCTAATAGAGTTGTTAAACGTGCCACATCACCTTTGTCAAAAGTCCATTCAGATATCTGTGGCCCACTACCTGTGCCTAGTCTTACTGGGTGTCGTTACTTCTTGATCTTTATCGATGACTTTTCCCGATTCATGTTTACTTACGCAATTAAGAACCGTAGCGAGTTGTACGACTGCTACGAAGACTTCAGGAAGAAAGCCCTGAACATCTTTAGACAAGATATCTCTGTCATTGAGTACACGTTCAGTGCTGAAGACGATAAGTCTCACGAACATTTCGAGATTCAACGCCTCCAAGCAGATAATGCGAAAGAGTACGAGAAGCTGGGCCGAATCATCTTTAAAAAGTATGGGACTCATGCACAATTCACCAACGCGTACACCCCTCAGCAGAATGGAGTTGCAGAACGCCGCATGCGTACTATTATGGAGCGTGTCCGAGCCCTTCTACTGGACGGCAAACTTCCCAAGCTATTGTGGGCCGAGTGTGTCTGTCACGTGACAACTCTCATCAACATGACACCTAGCTCTAAGACGGACGGTCGAACCCCGTACGAGCTTTGGTACAACCGAATCCCATCGATGCAATACATCAAGGTCTTTGGATGTAGTGGATATGTCCACATCACGGAGCAATACCGAGACAAACTCGACGCTAGAGCCCGTTTGTGCATGTATCTCGGTGTACCTGACCACAAGAAAGGATTTCGTCTAATGGACATAAACACACATGCCATTGTGTATAGTCGTGATGTCGTCTTTAAAGAGGACGAATTTCCCTCTCTCACAGGCCTGACGTCTACACCAGAGACTATTCAACCCACCAACAGGCAGAAACTAGCTGCCGAACCGGCATCTGTACCTGCGTCACCTGCACCTGCTTTTATAGCACAAGAGCCTGAAACTGAACCTGTATCAGAACCAGTGCGGACACCATTACCCACTTCAGGTCCTGCAACGGAAACCGTACCAGGTACAGCCAACAAACGGATACTGCCCTCCTTGAGGGAGGCTATTGATCAAACAGCCATCCATTACTCATTCAGAACGGAGACGGACTCTGAACCTCCGCACACTTCAGCTCCTAAGCGACCCCGCCTCACTGCGGAAGCCACTGAGAAATGCCTCAACTCTGAGAAGGCCTGTGACGTAACCCTCAACTCTGAGGAAGACATCCACGAACAGGAGCAACGTCAGTATTTACTGTACACATTACTAGCTATTCGATATGTGTCAGAGCCCACTACGTATCGGGAAGCAATGAAGTCTTCCCACGCTAACCAGTGGCATTCAGCAGCTAGATCGGAATACAAGTCCCTCATGGACAATAACACTTGGGTGTTGGTAACCCCTCCTAAAGGGAAGAAGATTTTGAGTAGCCGATGGGTCTTCGTAGTGAAGTATACCGGCACAGGCGAAATTGACCGCTTTAAAGCGCGTCTGGTGATCAAAGGGTTCCTACAGGAATTTGGCATCGACTACAATGAGGTTTTCTCACCGGTCATCAGAATGGAGGTACTCAGACTACTGCTCACTGTTGCAGCTCTTCTCGACCTTGAAGTCCACCAAATGGATGTCAAAACGGCATTCCTTAACGGCTATTTGGAAGAAGAGATCTACATGGCTCAACCGGAAGGTTTCAAAATCCCGGGCAAGGAGCATCTAGTGTGCAAACTTCTTAAGAGCTTATACGGGTTAAAACAAGCGCCCCGTGTCTGGTACCAAACCTTGTCTGCCTTTCTAGAGAGCCTTGGGTTTCTGAAACTCATTAAAGATCGATGTGTCTTTCGACGCACACTTGACACCGTCACTTGTTACATTGCAGTGTACGTTGACGACTTACTGATCATTGCGCCAACACCAGCACTCGTCAGTGAGCTGAAATCAGCCCTGAAAAAGAGATTCTCCATGTCAGATTTAGGGGAGGTGAAGTACTTACTCGGCTGGTCCATTCAACGTGACCGTCAGAACCGAACGATATTTATCCACCAACATAAGTACGCTACGAAGGTCATTGACAGGTTCAGCGACTACATTCCGTACCCTATTACAACACCAGCAGAACGGAACGCAAAACTCTCCGTAAGCAGCCAGCCTAGCAGTGAGCAAGAGAAAGATGCGATGAAATCAATTCCGTATCGCCAAGCAGTAGGCAGTGTCATGTATCTAATGGTTGGGACAAGACCCGACATGGCATTCTACATGCGCGAGGTCAGTCAGTTCCTAGCAAATCCAGGCATGGAACATTGGAAAGCAGTCATTCGTGGACTAAAATATCTGTCAGGAACGAAAGAATATGGTCTCCTTCTGGGAGGCTCGTCCGACATTACCTCGGAGAGCCTAGCCGACCAGCTACTTGCCTACAGTGACTCTGACTATGCTAACTGCCCCGACACGAGACGCTCCGTCGGTGGATATGTGACTATGCTCGCAAGCAGTCCAATCTCATGGCTCTCCCGCAAGCACCACACTGTGGTTCTCTCAACTACAGAGGCAGAATATATCGCCCTGTGTCACTGCATGCAAGAGATGATTTTCCTCAAACTTCTCCTTGAAGAACTTGGCTTTGCTACAACGCAGGCTAATACTATATATGAGGACAACCAAAGCTGCATCAAAATCTGCTACAATCCCGAACTTCACGGACGATCAAAACATATACACGTACGATATTGTTTTGTGCAAGAAAAGGTAGAGAGGCATGAATTCAACGTCACCTACTGCAATACGAAAGAGATGATAGCTGACATCTTCACTAAAGCTTTAGACAAGCACCAGTTCAGAGAACTAAGGGCCAAGCTCAGGATAAAACCCCTGAAAGCCGAATCCGGCCACTCAGTATAGAAATACACTGATAATACAACTGCATGAAGCGTGCCTATCTCCTGCGTCCTTTTTAGATTTTTTTCCCACTGGGTTTTATCTTTTTGTTCGCTCAAGGTTTTCCCTCGTTGAGGTTTCCCTGGTCAAGTACCGAATCATCTAGGCACATGAGTTTATATACAACAATCCATGCACAAAAGACAAATTTGCTGGGAAGGTCCATTATCGGTTAGGCAAACCCGCGGAAATCCTACCGACTCCTATCATCTACTTAAAGATGATGAACGGACGAATAAATGCATAAAAGTTGATCCAACCCCTTGTGGACGAGATCGGCTTACCTTGTTCGTCATTCTTGTCGTAGACGAGTCGCGTGTTTCCTTGGACAGTAAGCACTGCAGCATGCCCGACGTGGCTATGGTTGTAGGCAGCAACGATGTAGACTCCATCTCCGAGCGTTATCTCCCTCATCACACGAGCTCCGCGGCGGCCTGGCGTCATGTAGTTGGTCTTGACGAATGCGTTGTAGCTGATGTCGCGACCAGCATCTCGCAGGCGAATCATGAAGTCCCGCACGTAAACCCACGTTGCTCCTTCTCGAAGGTCTTGATTGTACAGCACGAGTCTGTCTTCGACGAACTGCTCGATATCTTGCTGAGTGACGAGATCTGGGCGATCCAACAGCTCCGCCGCACGCTTCAATGCATTGAAAACGCACAGATTGTCCTCATCTGCGCCTAGAAGCCCCACACCAACTTGGTCGGTTCGCCAGAAATCCTCGAACACGGGCACATCTGACGCCTTCCAACGATCGACAACCGCCATTTCTTCCGAAAAGTCGTCTTCTCTAAGCTTAACAGCTGGTTCCCATGTCCGTTGGTAGAGCTTCTTACAGCTTCGGTCTGGATGTACCCAGAGAACACGGTACTCCATGCCCAACGCTCCTTCACGCCGATCATTAATATAGGCCACCTCCCAGACCTCGACTGTGGTTGCAAACCGGCGGTCCACTGAGATATCCCGACCCGTATAATATCCACCATATATTTCGTAATATAACTGGTCGGGGGTTGTTGTCTCTTCAGCAACGATAGTAGTTCGTTTGGTGGCAGTCGGTGTTCGTTTGGTGGCAGTTAGTGTGTGTCTACTGGCAGTCGGTGTTTGTTTAGTGGCAGTAGACGGCTGGTCAGGAGCAACAGTCAGATTTTTGGTGGACGTAGTCACACAGTTCATTGGCTCAGCTGCTTGAACCGCATCCATAGCCTCAACGATTGCATCGTCAACGAAGCAGCGTACACGAGCACACTTGCAGCGTGTGCACCGCGAGCGAGTGGCGTTGGTAAATTTGCAAATGCGACAAACCCAGTACCCGCTCTTTGCCTTTTTGGCTCGACTGTCACTAACATACCCCGTTTTAGTGACATTAGGGGGCGGCGAAGCCACCACGGGGTCGTGACTCGACCACTGCGCGCGCACTTCCGTCCCGCTCCCCGTGTCTTCTGCTGTCGTGCAAGGTGGGTTCTCTGGTACCGTTTCGCCACTGTCTGTGGCCGCAGTCGCAGCTCGCGCGGCAGCTCTAGCAATTTTAGCAGCTCGAATTTGCTTAGCTGTCCTCTTCCTTCTGGCCTTCCCTTTCTTGATGGGAGCTGAGCTATGTAGCACAGCATCCCTCTGCACACCTGTCTTCCAGACACGAGCCATGGCTTGCCCACGTGACCTCCGTTCGCAAAGCAGTAGCACTGAATGCGCCAACGGAGAGTCAGCAACGTGTGCTTCCTTAGCTGCGACTGTTAGACTGACCACTAAAATACAATAAATGGTTGAATTGTGATATCTTATATTTGGATATATTCAGTCACCATCTAAAGTGGCAGGGAGGCTGTTGAAGTGGCCATTTTATCTGGTACAGCGTACCCCCTGAGCTGATATCCAGTCATTTACAAACCTGTGAATGCTGTTATACTAGATTAGAGTATTACTATAGAAGAAGTCATACATTAACCCTGCTTCTTCTTCTCCAACCAAGGAACTCTCTCTCTAATAAATCTTCACTTCGCCTTTCACTGAGTACAACAAACATCTCTTCTTTCTACACCACTTACGCTACTTTCCAGACTTACAAAGGCACGATTTCCTGCCCGGAATTGATTCTGGTGGGTTATCAAAAGATTAGTTTCTGCAAGGTTCAAGCTTGCCACACACAAAGACCGACGGCTTGAGATCCAAACGATCGAGTTAAGGTATAGCGGTTGGACCAAGAGCAAGAAGAAGAGAAGGCGCAGCGCAGAAGTAGGACCGGTAAAACGGTGTTCAGGTCATCCTGGAGAGCGTGTCAATGTTACACAGGCTCAACTGAACAAATGCCTTGCCGACTGAGTCTGCATCGTCGTTCCTGGCTGTCGAACTGCAAGTTTTCGGCGCTTAATCAATCTATTGTGCCCTAATTTGAAGGCTCCAACTCGCAAGGAGGTGGCGCCTGTAACCGTTTAAGCGATAGTGAGTCACTAATACACATATTCGTTGCGTTTTTGGCGCTTCATAACGCTCGTGGACTTCTGTTAGGCTTGTACAAGAGCGCAGGCGCTGCGATGCCAAGATCTAGAGCCGCGTGGGTTTAGCCGATAACAAAATTAATTTTGTAATTTTAACTCACTTTTGTTATGGACCCTAGTACGACCATCATTCACACTAGTTCAAGAAGATCGCAAAGCCGAACGAGCAGCTATGAGCAAGCGTGCGACCGACGCGCCACCTGATGGAAGCAAGCTCAAACTACGAACAACGACGACGCGTATGAAGCCGACATCGATGGCGTGTCGTAAATCATCCTGGAGAAGCTGTACAGCAAGCACAATAAGTATTTCGAAAAGAAACAGCGCTCCGCAAAGTTTTTGGGCGAAGGACTCGAGATCTTCATTGTGAACCAGGACAACGTGAAGAGAAAGGTTTTTGAGTCGAAAGAGAAGTACGCCAGCAACCAGGATTACCGCTTGGTGTACAAAAGCGCAATTGCCGATGTCATCACGGCTGCTAAGGTAGGCTCCTTGCCGCGAGCGCCCAAGGTCATCAAAGCCAAGAATTTACTCTTCTTTGTCGATCCCAAAACACGCGTTACCTACCAAGTCGAGATGCGCGGCGAGCGCACCCAGGAGGGCATTTACTTCAAGGCGAAGGATGTGGGTATCGTGTTCGAGGTTAAGTCTTTTACGAAGATCATGGTTGACCCGCACAAGTCGTTCGAGGAAGGCCGCGACTTTGTTTGGTTTGCTGTCTGTGACCCCAAACCAGCAACCACCGACCCTTATTCTGCAATGGAAAACGTCGACATTTCACAAAGCACCTGCAATAGTGACACCTCGCGCCAAGGACCGCGTCAGGGATTGTACCTGACTTTCAGCGGTCTGATCCACGCACTTCACGCAACGCGTTCGGCAGTTGCGACCAAGTTTCGCGACTGGGTGCACAAGACCATCTTCGTGGTGCGTTACGGCACAGAGGAGCAGAAAAAAAAAGTTCCTCACCACACTGTCCAAGACCGACAAAGTAACCTGGAAGATCATGTCCAAGATCACCCGTCAAATCATGTGCATTTACCTTCTGGAGACAACCAAGCGTGACGGCAATGCGAAGGTGTACAAGTTCGGGAAGGCGGAGAACTTCAGAGACCGCTTTCTTGACCATGTGCGTGATTACAGGGACGCGATCCAGCTCGAACATCTCGTTTTAGTACCTGCTGATACGCTGTATGAAGCAGAGACAACACTCAAGAACTCACTCATGGAGTATTTGAAGTTCAGAATGAACAACAAACTGGAGGAAATCTCGCTTGATGCTGCTGAGCTTGATGTCGTACGCACGATCATGCATACCATTTCAGATCGCTTTCTCGGTCAATCGCTCATCACGAGATGCTGATGCTGAACAAGGAACGCGAAGTGGCGGTGCTGACCGAGAAGCTGCTCTCGAGCGTGGAGGCGATGCACAAGGAGAAGCTTGCAAGTGCCGAGAAGATGCACGCGGAGAAGCTCGCGAGCTTGGAGGCGGTGCATACAGAGACGCTCAAGCGCGAGAGAGAAAAACTGGCGAGTGCGCAAGAGAAGCTTGCGAGTGTTGAAGCGATGTGCGAGGATAACCTCGTGAAGGTCGAGGAAATCTCTCAGTTGCGTCTCCAGGTTGTGGACGTGGAGAAACGTTCACTGCAAGCTGAGGTCGACCAACTCAAGAGAGAGAACGACAAGTTGAAGTCGCAGCTTGAGAAGAACAACCCGCCGTAGTCTTGATTCTCGGGTGCTGGGATGGACATGGCTTCACTGCTCATTATCATAGCCATAAGCGAAGAACATGATCTCCCCGATCATAGCGTAGTCCGGCACCATCATGGCCACCAGACGGAACAAAGCAGCTAACGACTCCGGCAAGTCTGATCGACCGGCGTAACCTGGATTCATGGTGATGAACACGCCGAAACGCGGGTTCACTACGATGTCGGAGCCTTCAAACATGATCCGTTTGTCTCCAGCTCGAATAATCATCTGAAGTGTAGTTACTTGTTGGCCAATAACTGACAGAACTTCGATGTTGATTCGGTTGAACTCGTCGAAGCATCCCCAGGCACCACACGCAGCCAAACCCTTGAAGAACTTGCCCATTGCGATGTAATCGAGGCCGTCCGAGCAGTTGAACACCACACACTGCTTAGCTAGAGCTTTAGCCAGATCTTTCGTCCTCTCAGTCTTCCCTGTTCCTGCTGGCCCGCCCGGTGCACACCCAACGACATCTGTAGAGCGGCAATGAGCGTCATGAAGCATTTATCGGTAAGAGGAGTGACCACCAAGCGGAACGAGTTGCCGAGGTACTCATAGCCGTACAGCCGACGGGCGGACACCATGTCAGCGAACAGGTCGTCTTCCCAGTAGTGTCGGAGCTGGCTGGACCACATGAAGTCGTATCGTCGCGTCTCGAGCGTGCACATCAATCACAGCCAAAGTACGACACTAACACGCGCCAGATTATCCAGATGCCCATGCACCATTTGCAAATTGAACCCTTCGCCTCTCCATCATTCGATTCACCCCGTCACTTCCAGAAGCAGCCATCTCCTCCATCTCTCGAGTCCCGTGAAATTGGCTGCCGTTCAAGATGCACATGCCTGGCCATTTCTGAATTCACTTGGTACGTGAAATCTTGCAGTGGATTGCCTGATACATGACGTCTCGGGTGGAAACTCGAACCATGTCTTCCACTTCAGTCATCCAGTACTCTACGTTCTTGCCTACAGGATTCACAGGCTTTGTCATGGCTCCTTCGGCCGAGATCATGGCGGTGATCGTTAAATCCTCTTGGAATTCCACAGAAACGATACTCACGAAGCACTACTGAGGTTGGAGAAATTCATACAACTTTGGTAGGACAACAGAGTCCGCACTGAGCGCAGTTGCCACTCGTCCGTGTCGTGGTCCGGTGGTCCACAGCAAAGGTTACCGAATACACGCAAAGTCGGGGTCAGTATTCGTTGAGAAGTACGGCAGCAACAGATCCACCAATCCGTTCTCCATCATCAGCTTCAAATACGCTTCTTCAAGCGCTGTCAGGAAACTTAGCAGCCAGGCAACTTCCACCAAGATGTCCTCCCTGAAAGGAGCAGGTGAAGCTGGTTGAGACAGACCTTTTATCAGGACTGGAATGATGCCCGCATCCACAAAAGGCTTGACTGGAGTCTCAAATCGTCGAGCCAGATTAGAGCAGGCCCACGCACTAGTCTTGGCCAGTTCCTTCTCACTGGGATTGCTCAGCAGCTTAACCAACGGCAACACTGCTGCATTAGCAATGAGCTGCTGGCAAATCTCGTAATCAGCTGCAATGATACCCAGCACCCAGGCATGATGCTCGGCCAATGAGTGGTTGGATCCCACCAGAAACTAAAGAAGGCGGGGAACGCCAGGCAGAACCAGTTTCGTGTGCTCGTATTGGCCACTAGCAATATTCGTCAAGCACCACAGTATACTTCTCCACCTGTATGGGTGGCACTAGGGCTGAATTGAGCAGACACCATGACCAGTAGAATATGTCACAATTCAATAAATAACCACTCTGTCCCGCTGAATATGCCCTTGACACTAATTTTCGAAAACAATTCAATGCAACAATAAAATTGGACATGTACTCACCCCAGACTCGATGGTCTGCTCCACCTGCTCGTAATCGTTCTCGTGCGCCACCAGCAAGACACAGATCTCCTTTAGCGTACCGTGCCTAGCTATTGGCTGCTGGCGCGTTGCTCTTTTAGACGCTACACAGAATCCAAAGGCAAGTTCACTTGATACCGATAAAATGAAACGTGAGATTGGATGTGAGCTCTCTCCGTACCAGAGCTCTTTAAGCGGGCTTGTCCTCGCTTCACATGCAGTGACTATGGTAGTAGCAGAAGAGGGCGTAGATACCATTTTCCTACCGGTAAATTTATCACTGGTGGTACGTCGTTATCAAAGTTATGGCGAAGCGGATCTTCTTCTACGAACCCTTGAACCAAGCGCCCTACATGAATCCCCTCCAATATCGCCGCTAACTGGGTAAATTCTACTAACGAAACGCGGGTCTACATAAGCGAAGGCTAAGTTGAACTCTAAGTAATCCAAGTCGTTGTTGAAAATCTTGGCGACCACTTGCTTTGGTTCCAATACTGCCGGGGTCCTACAGCTAACGTGTGTCTCATTTGTGTACTCTGCCTTCACAATTTGCCCACCAATTTTGCAAGAGTATCTTCCGTCTTCATCAAACGGAATTCCAAAAATGTGAGGTAAAGCTCCGCCACCAACTAAACCATTTAGAGGTGCCAGCCGTAGTAAGTAAGACACATCTACAAAATACTCAAAAGCAGCGCCGAAAATCTCAAACTCGACCCCATTAGCGCCAATTCTGAGCTCAACAGTCTTCGCAGTAGCTGCTCGTGGGGTAGCGCATTCCACTTCAGAAGTGTTGAGGTTAGGGCTCATTCACAGGGACCACCTCTACACCGTGCTCTCTATAAACTAATAATGAAGAGACACGGTACTTTTGACTCTAATAAATAATGTACTAAAATGTCTGTAACATCAGTACATTGAATGGTAGCGGTAATTCTAGACTACATTTCTGAGTGCCGATACTGTTTTCTAGTGAGTAGCTATCTACTTTCTTAAACACTAAATCTTACTTCTTCTTTTTCTCCTTTCTACCCTGACTTCCTTCTACTTGCGCCCAAGTTCCCCGCAACAGGTCATGAGCCCTCAGCAAGCCTCAAGTGACGACTTCCCCCGACTCTCTGGAGCCAAGAACTTTGACGTCTGGAAGGCTCGAGTCAGTGCATCGCTCGATGGCAAGCATCTGCTCGGTTTCGTCACCAAGAAGGATTACAATGGGGTTAGTGATGACGAAGATGAAGACTCCGACGACGACCTGGCTGAGTCCGACGGCGACGAAGCTGCCTCCAAACCAAGATCTCCGGCTGATATCGACTCTGATGAGGTCGACTTCGAGGAAAGCTCGGATGAGCTGCAGCCCAGCGACGACGATGACACTCCGCCATCCAAGAAAACGAAGCGTGCTGATCTTCCCATCGTTCGCCCGTTTGCTGAACGCGACGTCAGCCGGGATCGCAAACAAGTCAAGCGGCGTAAGCCTACCCCACCGTCTGCTCGACACCTTCGTCGTATGGAAGCACAAACCAAGGCTTTCCTGATGAAGACGATGGATGATACTCATATCCGTCTTGTCAAGAACCTGACAACGGCCTTCGACATCTTTCAGGCCATTTGTACCAAGTACGAGGGTGCGGCCTTTCATGGCGACCCCTACTTCATCCAGCATTTCCTTATGGAGATCAAGTACGAAGAAGGCGGTGATCTGACCAGCTTCTTCCTTGAGCTGGAAAACGCGATGAAAGCCGCGTCTGAAGCAACCGAGTCTCCCTTGACCGATGGACAGAAGTCACTATACCTGTTCCACTCGATGCCCAAGACTTGGAAGGATGATCTCCGAGTTTGGAAAGGTGTGCGGAAATATATCCCGTATGATGAACTCAAGATGAGTATTGAGACCAAGGTTCGCGAGATCCAAGCTCAAGAACGTTACAGCCGCATCAAAGGGACACCTGAGAGTCAATCAACTCAGGCTGAACGGGCCCTCATTGCTCCTTCTCAGGATTCTGCGTTGGCAGTTCAAGCATCTGTCCCCGTTGATGTCTGCAGCTACTGTCAGAAACCACGCCACAACATCCGTCAGTGCCGTGCTCTGCAGAAGGACTTACGTGATGGATGTGTCAAGGCGGGCACTGTTCTCCCTGCCAACTTTGAGTTACGAGGTCCCAACAACTACCGATCGCATCCCTACCACAACAACAACAACAACAACCAAGGGCGATCTGGACGTGGAGGTGGATCATGGCACCAAAGTGGTCGCGGTGGTCGTGGTGGTGGACGTGGCCGTGGTAACTACGGCGGAAATCGCAAAAACGGCAATAACAACGGCAACAACAACAACAACAACAACAAATCCTCTCGTCGCGATGAAGGTGGATACGATCAGTCACGCCGGAAAGAGACCCTGATTGCAGTTGTGTCGAATGTGCAAACGGCTGCATCCGCTATCAGTCTCACGGCGCAACCTAGCCAGGACTTTGATTTCAGCTGGACGATTGACTCAGGTTGCAGCAGTCACGTCACGCAACATGTGGAATGGTTCAAGACTAAAACACCTGCAAGCGGAGGCATCACTGTCGGTGGAAAATCGCAAGTCCCCATCGAAGCTATTGGTACTGTAGAGCTCCAGATCACGGACTCCAAGGGCCAACTGCGGACACTTACGCTTCACGATGTCCTCCTTGCGCCGAAATTGCAGTACAACCTGCTGTCGGTCGCTGCCGCTGTCGACGATGACTTCCGTTTTGGCTTCAAACGTACTATGTGTACTGTCCAAACAAACCAACGCTTCTCGATCAAGGCGAAGAAATCCGCGACATCGAAGCTCTATCAATTCGAAGCCTCTCCACTGCCGAAGGCTGAAGCTCACGTGGCTACCACAGGTAAGCCGACTCGACTCATGCTACTACACAAACGTCTTGGTCACCCTAACATCCGTGTTTTGCAGGCACTCACTAAAGACCAAGCTCTTCATGGACTGGATGCACCAGCTGTAGTCAGACCAGATTCTTTCTTTTGCACAGCTTGTACTTACGCGAAGTCACACCGCGCTCCTTTTCCATCCAATAGACATGTTGAACGCTCTACTAGCCCCTTGCATAAAGTTCACTCTGATATTTGTGGTCCTCTTCCCGTCCCTAGCCTTGGCGGCTGCCGCTACTTCGTCATATTCATTGACGACTTCAGTCGCTACATGTTTACCTATCCGATGAAGGCACGTAGTGAACTCTACTCATACTACAAAGACTTTCGCATGAAAGCTTTGAATATATTCCGAAGTGATGTTCATACTCTTGAATATCTCTTGCCACCGCCGGATGTGGACATCCAGGCCTTACAGGCTGACAACGCTAAAGAATACGAGAAACTGGGACGCGTTATATTTTCTAAGTATGGAACGCACGCTCAATTTACCAATGCTTATACACCACAACAGAATGGTGTTGCAGAACGCCGCATGCGCACAATCATGGAACGTGTACGGGCGCTACTGTTAGATGCCTCGCTCCCCAAACCACTCTGGGCAGAATGTGTTACACATGTTACGACACTCCTCAACATGACACCAAGCGCTAACACACAGGATTGCACACCGTTTGAGTTGTGGTACAATCGAAAGCCGACTGTTCAATATCTGAAAGTGTTTGGCTGTGCTGCGTATGTCCATATCAACGACATCTACAGGGACAAACTTGATCCCCGTGCCAAACTGTGCATCTATCTCGGAATTCCCGAGCACAAGAAAGGTTATCGACTCATGGACGTCAAAACCCATGGTGTCGTTTACAGTCGAGATGTGGTTTTCAATGAGATTGACTTTCCGACTATTGAAAATATTGAGGTAACGTCGGGACCGCTCCAGATGCCGGATCACTTATCTGAAGCCCCCATTACTGCTGACGAACTTCCAGCATTTGTTCCATCGGAACCACAAGCCTATCCATCCCAGCCTGAATCTCCAGGTAACTCAGTAGTAGAACCAAACCCTCCATCTACTTCCGCTTCGAACCAGCTTCCTTCTCTTGGGGAGGCTCTGGAACGTGGCGTCTTGACATACTCTTTTGTTACGGAAACGCCGTCACAACCGTCGACCACAAATGTAAAACGCCCACGGTACGACGAAGAAATCGATCTAGGCGCGTTAAATTCCCTTGAAGACATTCAGGAAGTAGAAGAACGCACATGTCTTGTCCTTAGCCTCCTTGCGATTCGCCATGTGCCGGAACCAACAACGTACCATGCGGCGATGCGCTCGTCTTACGCGAACAAGTGGCATGCAGCTGCTGACTCGGAATACCAGTCCCTAATGACCAACCAGACGTGGATCCTGGTACCTCCTCCCAACAACCGCAAAGTACTCCAAAACCGGTGGGTCTTTGTTGTTAAATACACTGGATCTGGAGAAATCGATCGTTTTAAAGCTCGGTTAGTTATCAAAGGCTTCTTACAGCAATATGGCGTTGATTACGATGAGATATTTGCCCCCGTCATCCGTATGGAAGTCCTACGTCTGCTACTAACGATTGCAGCTCTTCTCGACTTTGAAATTCACCAGATGGATGTCAAGACAGCGTTTCTCAACGGAACCCTTGACGAGGAAATATATATGAAACAACCAGAAGGGTTTGTAGTTCCTGGTAAAGAAGTCCTCGTTTGTAAACTTCTCAAAAGTCTTTACGGTCTAAAGCAGGCACCTCGTATCTGGTATCAAACCTTGTCCGCTTTCTTGGAAAGCCTTGGATTCCACAAACTGATTAAAGATCGATGTGTTTTCATGGCAACACTCGAAGGCGAGACATGTTACGTAGCAGTCTATGTTGATGACCTACTGATCATTGCACCAACTGTCAACCTCGTATGTCAGATCAAATCTGCCTTGAACAAAAGATTCTCCATGACAGATTTAGGGGAGGTGAAGTACATTCTCGGCTGGTCAATCGAACGAAACCGCGAAGCCCGAACGATATTTATCCACCAACGCAAGTATGCACGCACAGTGTTAGATCGCTTTAAAAACCTTGTAACATATCCAATGGCAACTCCATCAGACCGTAATGCCAAACTTACAACTCAAATGCAACCAAAGACACAACTTGAAAAAGAATCAATGGAAGGTATTCCCTACCGTGAAGTTGTAGGTAGTGTCATGTATCTCATGGTTGGCACAAGACCCGATCTAGCATTCTACATGCGCGATGTCAGCCAGTTCCTTGCTAATCCTGGGCAGGAACATTGGAAAGCAGTGACTAGAGGGCTTAAGTACCTCTCAGGTACAGACGACATTGGTCTCTTACTGGGAGGGTCAAAGTTGGTCAATGCAGCAAACCTTGCAGACCACCTCACGGCGTACACTGATTCAGACTATGCCAATTGCCCTGACACAAGACGCTCTGTTGGTGGCTACATCACTATGGTGGACCACAGCCCAATCTCCTGGCTTTCGAGGAAGCACCACACAGTTGTGCTCTCGACAACAGAAGCAGAATACATTGCACTCTGTCACTGTATGCAGGAGTTGATTTTTCTTAAGCTACTTCTCAAAGAACTTGGATTCTTAACCTCAAAAGCAGTCAAGATTCAAGAAGACAACCAAAGCTGTATTAAGATCTCAAATAATCCGGAACTACACGGGAGATCAAAGCACATTGATATTCGATATCATTTTGTACAAGAGAAGGTTGAGCGACATGAATTTAGTATTGTATACTGCAATAACAAAACGATGGTAGCAGACATTTTTACTAAAGCTCTTGATAAGCACCAATTTAGAGACTTAAGGAACAAGTTAGGTATGCACTCTCTTGCTAAACTTAACAGTTAAAGGTACTTTAAAATACACGATAAATTTCATCATTCATATATTATTTCACAAAGAGTCACGTAGTAACATGGTTTTTTCCCTTTTAAGAACTTTAACAGTAAAGGTTTTCTCATTTACTTACGGTAAGGTTTTTTTTACTCAAAGAGTTTTTCCCTGGCACACAGCCGCCAAATTTACATTTACAATAGAACAAAACGTGAAGAAGCAAAAATGAAATATATTTAGAATTTAATCTAAAAGTGCAACTTTACGAACGAACATCACTCTGTCAATCCACTCACCGTAGTTGTCCAACGGACGCTGAGACGAGTCGTCCAAAACTGTCCTCTGGGCACCACGGACCTGGAGGACAAATGCATGTCCAACTGCCAAAGTGTTGCTGGCAGCAACCAAGTAGACACCGTCCTCTAAGGGCAACCGTGCTATGGCATCGACACCTCGGTGTCCAGTACGGTGCCTGTTGAACTCAATTTCCTCCAATGAGAGTCTCGAACCAGCTATATGTAATTGAAATACAAAAGCCCGAAACCTTTTCCATGATATGCCACGAGAAAGGTCTTGACCAAGCACGGTTGCCCTTAGAGGACGGTGTCTACTTGGTTGCTGCCAGCAACACTTTGGCAGTTGGACTAGCGAGAAAGTCCTCAATGTGTGAATTCCGAACTCCAAATGGTTCTCCAACTAATAGCAATGCATGTTGTAGCGCTAGGAACATGCATGTACCCATCGGGTTTGTACCAGCAACCGATGGGTACAACTCGCTGACGAACTGAAAAAAATCTCGCTGGCGGCCTCCATCGACCCACTCATCAACCACTTTGACGGCATCATGAAAACCGTCCTCGAGAAGCATGGCACGTGGCTCCCAAGTGCGCGGTAGTCGGCCTTTCTTCCGAGTCCTCCATAAAACCCGGTATAGAAAGTCACCCGTAGGTGTAGTCTTCCTGTCCTTAATATACGCAACACCCCAAGTTTGTTGCTCCTTCTGACATTTTTTGCGTCGCTTGTGGTTCTTTCGTCGAGAGTGGCGTGAATGTGGAGGCTCAAAACGGACGGGTGAATGCCTGATCCGTGAGCTTTGTCGATTACCCCGTAATTCAGGGTTTAACCTAACTGGCACCACAGGGTCATTTAAAGTTGCAGTCGTAGAATCGACGATTACAGGCAATGGAGTCGCTGAAATGCATGTTGAATTCCATGCTGTTAGATTCGGTAGAGTAGATGTCTTGGGCGTACTTATCCTCAAAACTAATTCTTGAACTACCGTACAATGCATACGGGTAACCTGAGCAGACCTCGGCATGATCCCCGGGCCTGGCGTTTAATAACGGAACCCCAGACCAATCTGCCAGATCAACGCAGGCTCAAACGCGATGGTGTAAAGGTCCCAGGAGCTGCTGGAACGACCGAGAGGCTCGAACGCGATGATGTGAAGGTCCCAGGAGCTGGTGTGCTGGTCCAGGAAACGCAAAACTGGAAATGAGCTACTCTGCGCGGACACCAGAGCTCACAGGCTCCGCTTAGCCGCAGAGAGCACGTGGAGAGCTGCTGGTAGCATATCAACATGCGTTTCTAAAACCTTTGGTCTGTAGATGCAATAGCCTACATTTCTTGCTGCTCTGCCACGCACGTGCAGACAAGACAGCCACATGCATCGTCTCACTTCAACAAACGTACACTCATAATCTATCACTGTCAAAACTAATTCGTTTTGAACATTTGGCTCACTTTCTATTCTGCCACCTGGTGCACAGGTGGCTAAATGACGATTTGGACTCCGCCTCGCCAGAAAACTGCCCTAGCGAGTAGAGTCCAAATCCGGCCTCCGTTTGGCCGTAGGGCCTCCAGGAGCTTCAAAAACGCAAAAAGCTTGATTTCATGTAGCCATTTTGTGGATTGACTGAACAGTTTTAACAGGGTTTTAGCAGACCAATCAAAACACGTGTATCTTATTATCCAATGATGTTCCCTGATGTCGATCCAGGGAGGCTGTTGAGGTTAGGGCTCATTCACAGGGACCACCTCTACACCGTGCTCTCTATAAACTAATAATGAAGAGACACGGTACTTTTGACTAATAAATAATGTACTAAAATGTCTGTAACATCAGTACATTGAATGGTAGCGGTAATTCTAGACTTACTGTTTTCTAAACTCGACCCCATTAGCGCCAATTCTGAGCTCAACAGTCTTCGCAGTAGCTGCTCGTGGGGTAGCGCATTCCACTTCAGAAGCTTTTACAGTCCCGCGGACTACTGCGATTCCAATTTGGCAGAACATACGCAGACGAAAGCTTCAGCACTATCTGCGTTCCACCGCTAATCGTACCTCGTAAAGGATTCACCGATACAGCTTCAAGTGTTGTGAGGTCTACAACCTGAACAGCGCCAGCAGATTCCTCTGTAGCCAAAACCGAAATCCCCTTAAGCTCCGCCGGGTCTTCAATTGTGATCATGCTTTCATCTGCTAGACTTTCAAACTCTGGGTTGAGTTTTCTGCGTTCCGGTCGAGTGAAAAGGGAAAAACCCATACGAGATTCACTAAAGTCTCGTTCGTTTGCCGACACTTCCACCAAGTATCGCCCCGCGTGGAGCTCTGGTGCTTGACAACTTACAGTGCCAACAGTAGCATCAATAGACCCCGCTTTAACGACTACGCGACCAAATTTGCACCACGCAAAGGCTGCAGAATGGATTCCTGTAGTTTGCAGCACGATAAACGGACGTTCTCCTGTATAAACAGCAGACGGAGCGATGTCCACCACCTCTGGTAATGCTACATACGAAAAGTATACCATGGAGTCTAGTGAATCCACAGCAGGAACTATCCCAAGAGCATCAGCCTTCACCACGGTCACACCCACAGCTTGATCTGTGCCTGGAATGAACGGAGGCGAAATACATTCCACAGTCAGTGGTGATTTCACTCGAGCGTCGACGATAGACGTTCCGAAAACACAGAAAATGCCACTCGAAATATCAAAACCTTCACCATGGATGTCAACCATAGTGCCTCCTCGGAACGGACCCGATGTAGGATAGATGGAGTATACCACTGACACATCTTCGTACGTGAATCGAAGAGATTCTTCTGAAAAGTAAACACCAACGATATCTGAACAACCCCTGCACGAGAAGAAACGGGAAGCACACATTCAGCCCACCTGTTTCCTAGATTTGTAGCGAGCACAACTTGAGTTTCGCCAACGAGACACTTTAAAATTTGGTATTCTGCTGACACGAACTCGGTAAGTATTTTGACCGTAATGTGCCTTCGAATGGGACCTTGGGACGGTTCTAAGCGTATTAGTCGGATCGGAGCGTGCACTAGAATTTGGGATTCAGTGTTCGACACGTCTTGACCGTTGTTTGTCTGATTTCCACTCTTCATGGTACACGTCTCCATTGGCGCGAACGCCATTTTGCCCAGTCCGTTCTTGATCCCATTCACATACGTCTCTTCGAACGTCGCAAGCAATGACACTACACATTACAACAACATAAGAGAAGTATTACAGTACAAATTGCATCAATACTACTTACATTCTCCTTCAGAGTTGCGTTGGTTCCACGTATATTTGCCTTCACCATGTTTAAAACGTTCTGGCCCAATTGTCCCTTCGAACGTGTCGCCATTGGCGTAAATGATCTTCACTTCACCCTCTCGACGCAAATACTTAACCTCTTCAGGGCGGTCATCCACATACGTCACTGAATATTCCTAATAGGATAAAACTTAGCGTAAATCCTCACATATTAGCCTTCCTTCCTGTCTTACCGGAAATTGAATAGCGCCTCTTTATATGGGTACAGTGTACCCCAATGCAGTTGAAATTATAACCAATAGGAATCCAAGGTTTGTAGAAGTTTTCGACTATGACAGGTTGAAAGTGTATCCTAAACTTTATATGAACAGTTCACATTTGAAGATCGGCGCCAAGAAGCTCATGGTGCTGCCCGAGGCGAGGCTACTGCCCTGGGGACGCCTCGTACTGCTCACCAAGAACAACGAGTCGGATGTCCCCGACCACTTCGACCTGCTACGCTCTAAGCACCGCGTTGGGCGCGTGTCTACGCGTAGCGATCTCCTTATCACTAAACAGTTCATCAGCGGCCTTGTATGACTATTTTCTTATTTTTTTTAATGTATAGAAACGTTTCTAATTAACTGTGTCATTACTTGTGCAGCACTGTAGCATCCAACTACGGGGCAAAGATGATCGAGGAGAACCAATTGTTGAGGTTGAGGACCATAGGTACACTATTTCTACTATTAATTGTTCTGCACTTGATACTAATGCGATGTTGTGTCTGTTTGCGAAGTTGTCTTCATGGAACATACGTAAATGGGAAGAAGATCGGCCTTCGGAGGTCCGCAAAGGCGACAAAAGGGGACAGAATCAACTTCTCGGCTCCTGGGGCTTCAGGTTGGTGGGATAATTGCTCACCTTTTGAGTCCAGATTCTCTAATTTATCTCTGTTCTTCTTAGGTGTGAATGAGATTGCGTACAAACTCGAGATTCTGTACGTTCTGATATTTAAAAAGATTCAAAAATACTCAAGAACTAACACGTAAATGCAGGCCCAGTGGGTTGACGAAACAGAATGAGGAGCTTCACGCTCGATTGAGTGTAGATGAAATGTCAGTGGCTGGTCGTACGAGGAAGCGTATCCATGAGGAGTTCCAGTCCACCCAGTGTCCGACCTCTGTGGTAGTTTCACCCCCTCGTCCCCGACCTACGAAGAAGTTGCGGGTTGTTTCCTTGAGCCAGCAGTCCAGTCAAGAGTACGCGAGTCAGTCGGCTAGTCAATCAGGAAGCGAGAGAAGCAACACCCCAGCCACGCAAGAGTCTATGCACGATAATAAACCGCAATCGAAGGCTCCAGGGAAGAGGAGACGTCGCCCTGATGATAAAACCCTGGAAGAGATACAGAAGGAAAACGCTGAGCTGCGTAAACAGAATGCTGAGTTCCAGAAGAAGCACATTGAGATTCACCAAGTTTATACTGAAAACAGTATCGCTTTGATAAAAACAACCAAGCAACTGGAGCCAATGCAGAAGGAAGTCGAAGCTGCGAAAAAGGAGATTCTGGCATTGAAGAAAGCACACGAAGAAGAGTTGAAGAAGATGAGGGAACAAGCTGCAGCGGACCTGGCCAAGAAAGACGAGGAGCTGAAGAAGATGAGAAGGACCCCTCTCTCCAAGAGGATGGTTGCTCAGATGGAAAAGGCTACCCAGATACATCAGGAAAGCAAACATTTTGTCGAGATGACAGGTAAGTATTTTAACGCAATGCTAGCGATAGCGAAAAAACACGAGGCGATGGCTAGGAGTATTGCCAACGCTGACCTGTCCAACTTGTCGGGATCCAGTCAGTCGCAAGACTCAACCGATGCTGGACAGCTACAGCCAGCATTGCGGACTGAGGCATCCCGCAAGGCTGGCGTTAACTACTTGTAAAAAAGAGAATTTTGTACCAAAGACACAAACGAGATCCGTTTCGTTTGTGTTTCTCAGAAAATTTGAGCCCTGGACTTGTATCCCTCCTACAACCCCAAAGGCCGGGGAAATGCTGTTTACAGTGAATGGTTCCTGAACTATAATTTTTCGCGATTTGCTTGTTTTTCAGCATCGGATCTATCATCGAGATCGAGCCCGGAGTGACAAAATCTTCTTTCACACCCGGCGGCATACGCGCAACTGTATCATTACTGAGTAGTGCATAACTGTCCAGCTTTCGAAAAGAACAACACAATATCACCTCTTCATACCGGCATTTAGAAGTGTTAGCTGTGCGGATGGTCCTCCCTCCTTTGGTCCAGATACTGGAAATAATGCTGAGTATTCGAGCGGGGTTTCAAAGAAACTGAAGTCGTACCCGTTATTACTAACTCCAACTGCAATTTGAGTGCCTTGAGCCTCTTCAATACGGTAGTCGAATCCACAAAAATCGCCATAACTAGTGTATTTGTACCAATACCACAGGATAATTCCGTTGTATCAAGAAAATTCAAGCCAGTTACCGTCAAAGTACTCTCTTCAAATGATTCCAGAAAAAGCTGAAAAGGTAAATCGTAGGTAAATTCGACTGGATTAGAACGGATGGTGTTATCAATAGCAATCCTCACAGCCACAATGGATGTCTTAAAGGTATCAGCGGGAGCAGTGCAAATAACCTCACCCTCAGAAATTGTTTGGGGGCTATAGCCGTTTCGCCGAATAAACAGACAATCGACTGGACGCCAAGTGCTCTTCCCAACACAGAGATCATTGTTCCGCCTGTTGTAAGTAGGTCCATGGTGTGTCTTGAGTGATTGAATCCAGGGCTCAGATATGAATTTCACTGTTGTGTCTGCCATAAAATGTTGCTTTCTGTCGAGTAAAATTCCAACGGCAGCCTTTCCGGCTGACCACATTGGCATATAGCACATTAACTCATTCGGCAATGTACCGTTAGCATATGCAGGCCTCGTAACTGTTCTATCTTGACGGACAAAAAGACACTCAATGGATCCAATACGGTGTGTTGATTCTGACGCCACTTTAATGTACAACTCAGTACCATCAGTAGTCGAAATTAGCTCTGGGAAAACACTCAGCACGTCCACGTAGTCGAAATAGTACAGCAATTGATAACTCTCTGTGTAGTCGACACCATTTGTTGACATTTCAAGAGATACGTAGCCTGGATTTCTTCGTGGGGGTGCAGTACACATAATCGAAGTTGACGTGATGAATGTGGCGGGGCTAGTGATTGAGTCACTAAACAAACATTGAATTGCGCTAGAAGCAATAAGTTTTTCCCTGATAGAAGGATCGTCTCGCCTCTTGTGGTCTTCAAAGTATTTGGGCTTACAGATAAAATCATCGGGGGATCATGATAAATAAACCACAACGGAAATTCACTGGTTATTGAGACGCCAAGAACACCAACGCCTACATGAACTCTGTCTGGAGTCTTAACCGCAGGGGTAACACACGAAAGCGTTGTGAAGTTGAGAAGAGTGCCTAGCACTGCAACACAACCAACCAAACAATTGTATTGCAGAGTTTCATTCAGCACGCCACGTATCAAAAGTCGGGTATGCCCCAATACACTTTCAGAACTAGGATATATACCGTCAAGGCGCGGCGTCGAGTAGTACGTAAATGCAACTTTTACGGAGCTCACAAATGTTTTGCCATTTAGACTTAATTCAACGAGTGCAACATGGCGTTCCAAGTTTTGAGATAATTGATCGGATAACGTTGGCAGAATTGGGACCTGACAACGAACTTCAGTTCGGTTTATATAGACAGCAGGTGTTCTCATTTCACCAAAGTGACAAACCAAACTGCTCGTAGGGTAAAACACAGAGCCACATCACTTGAATTTCAGGTAGATGATCTCTAAACCCTGCACTGGGCTGGATAGATTCAAGTGCCAACCTTTCTACTTCAGCCAGAAAGGTTTCCGATAGAGTTACTTCTTGCATATTCCATGATATTCCAAACGAATAATTCCCTGGCGAAAGTTGAGGCGATTCACTTCCAAATGAGCACTTGAAATGATTTCTGCTTGGGTTATCATAACGTCCCCAAATATGCACTTGAAGTTATGATAAGGGGACAAGTTCGTCCCAACAACTCAAACCCGACTCCCTTCCTGTTCGATTAGAGTCGTAGGAGTGACACTTTCAATCTTCGGCGCCGAAATGGTCTCGAACATTAATGAATTGGAGGAATAGCGCTCTCCGTTCTGCCAGATGGAAACAATGGGAATTCATGAAAGCGGGTACTCTGATAAACTATCTCCTGAAAACGACAACTGAGCAGTCGAAACAATCGGATCACTTCCAGTCACTTCGAACCTACAGTCATATGCAATTCCAAATCCCACCTCGATGTTTTTCAACACAGCCAGCATCGTCGGGTTCCCATCGAGAGAACCCACTCGTGGCTCAATAGATAGAAGTTCACGACTAGTGAAATACTGGAAACGAACCGAAATAACTGCTACATCGTCCCCATCCACAGCGATAGCCAACACAGCGCCCTCATTGTGGGATCCTAATGGAGAAATACAGGTAACTTTGTTCTTCTTAATCATTCGGGCCTGAACATATGTATCCCCAAATTGGCACATAACCTTCTCTTGAATTGATGCATCGACGACTCCTGAAAGTGTCAAATTCACCTTTGTCCCTCCAGCAGAGGACCCTCTCGTTGGGAATACCGATTCCACTTCGAAATCAGGTAAAAAGGTGAACGACAACGACAAACCAACAATACCCTCTCCTTCAACTGCAAGTTTAACTTGCTCTGGAGGAAAGGGTGAGCTCTTGCATCCAATCTGGTTCGTTAGACGTCGCACACCAGCTCGAATGTTATCAAAGACACACCAGATATCGCCACTTGGAGGTACTTGGCTTGCATCTACCTTTACTCTCGTTCCGCCGCGACTGAAACCAACGTTTGGCGCTACAGACATCAAAGTAATCGGTTGTACAAACGATACCAATACGTCATTGCTGGTAGAGATATTGGTAGATACCGAAAGCGATAAAATTTGACTGTGGCTGCCAACAGAGGGAGTCTCGTAGATAACAGTTGAAGAGGAGACGACGTCCGCTATGGTAATAAATTTCCCTCTTCCAAAATTGCATTCAATAACAATTCCTTGCACGAACCCCTCCCCCTCCACTTCGATTTGAATCCCCCCAGAGGTAGCGACTACCGATGGCTGGGTTGTCATTATCCAGACCGAAGAAATATACGTGATATTCGAGGCTGAAGTTACGAAATTGACGCCATCACAAGCCACAGAAACTGAATACTGACCAGCTGAAAGCTGTGGAGGAGGGCACACAATTTGAGTTGATGATACAACTGTTGCACGACTAAAGGCGTCACCAATTCCGAATAGGGGTGTGGCCATCTCATCGTTGCGGTAGAAATTTAACGCACGGATCGTCAGGTTTGCGTTTATCTGGGAACTCTTGAAAGTTTCAGGGGAAAAAGAAGTGATCGTTTCGTCGAGGAGGTACGTAAACTTTTGTGTCCCATTTGACATGGGTGAGTGGTCTTGTAAAGTGACTTCAACAAGTACCTGGTCTGGTGCGGCAGATGGTGGCGATCGACAGATAATTGTGCCAATTTTCGTGTCAACTACATGGACAGAATTGTCTCCAAAATGGCACATTAGATTTCCCCACTATTCAACACTCGATCGGTTTCCAGTACCACCACAGTCCCTCCCCTTACAGGCCCGCTGTCTGGTATCATATTGACTTCTTGGATAGGGTCAAATGATTTTACCGATAGACCATCTGGAATAGATTCATTGCGAGATACCAGGACGCCTTCATCGCCCTCCAGAATTATTGATTGTGCAATTGGCGATGAATCAAAGATCAAGTTCGTACCGGGCCCCTCAATAAAGTCTACCGCTTAAATACGCTCGGAAATTCTCCCCTCATTCCAGAATTCGACGGTTGGAGGGAAGATGGTGAAGCTTTTCTGTGCAGTCGTTGGCGTGGCGGGCAGCGCGTTCTCGGTGATAGTGGATGAGAGCGATTCAGTGGATGAATTGAAGAAGGCAATTGCGGTCGACCAGAAGTATGACTTCGCAGCGAGCAAGCTGCAGCTGTTCCTGGCTAAGACGGCGGACGGCGGGTGGCTGCGGTCGGATGACCCTGATGTGACTAGTATGCGAAGTGGAGCTATTCCTGAGCAAGTGAAGAAGCTGCTGAACGAAGAAATCGACCCAGCAGAAGAGATTGGCGACTTGTTTGGAGGTGCTCCAACGAAGAAGACGATCCATGTGCTGGTAGTGGTTCTGGAGGCTGGTGTATCAGGAGACAACGACGGGCGAAGCTTTCAGAAGTTCAGTGTACCAATCTCGTTTTCCAAGGCGAGAAACGAGGGAGGAGTCCCTGTAACTTTTAGAACCAACCGATCAACGACCACTGAAGCACTTTTCAATCTTCTGTTTCCCGATGATGACGAGTATTTTCCAGTGATATTCGTCCGCGCTCCCCCTTTGTCCGGTAAGACGGCAATGTGTGATCTACTTTACAATCACATTGTTCGCTCCAAGCCTGATGCACTTGTTTCCCGCATTCGAGCAAACAGAATGACTGAAGATGGCAAGTTTGGTGATTTTTTCAAGCTCCAATATGGCTGTGAATTTGAAGCGCTCTGCGCACGTAAATGCGATCGAGTGGTACTAATTGATGAAGCCCAAATTACGTATAACGATGAGCAGCTCTGGAGAGGATACGTGAAAGACGCTTTGGACTCGCAAATACCCAGCCTACGCTTCGTTCTTTTTTCATCGTATGGCAGCTTTGATGCCTACCGCAAGCATCAACGCGCTGGAACTCCAATCCTTATCCCTCCTCAGAATACGTTTGGATTGAATGCAACGCCATCCAAGCCTGGTCTGCAGCTTTCACGTGTGGAGCTGGAAGAAATGGTTCGGAATAGCATTGGCGCATCAGTCTCCGATCTCATCTGGATTCTGTGCTCGGGTCATATAGGAATTGCTCGAGCAATCCTCATGTTTTTGTCTTGCAAGTTTGGCTCGAAAACGCCAAATGCTGAAGATCTTGAGATGGAACTTCGCTCCGTGGAGCTGCTGCACTACATTCGCTGCAGCTATCGGGGTATCCCGACTGTTGATGCTTTCCAGCGAGTGAAAAAAGCTAATGATCTGTCAGAAGAATCAACACTGAAGATGAGTGAAATCTTGAATGGTGTTGCTTCTGGGCAGATTATGCTCGTATCTGATGGGCAGCGAACTCCTAGAAGTCAGACTGCCGTGGAATATTTGACGAAATACGGGTTCTTGTACGAGGATCAGGCGCAGCAGCTCCAATTCGCTTCAAGCATGCACCTCAAGATCTGGCTACATTCGAACCGAACGGAACCAATCGGGTATATGGTATCAGATATCTCACATGAAGACTTTGTTCTCGCTTGTGTAAAGCGAATGAGTGCTTCGCGTCTGCAGAATTTCGCGACCGAAAACACCTCGAGCATTGCTCGGGAACGCCATATTCAAATGGAGTTATACAGCGCCACAACATCATGCTTGCCTCGAGGTGTGTTGGTTACCCCAGAATGGCGCACGGACGATGGCAAAGGATTCATTGATTTGATGATTCGTGGGTCGAGCATCCTTTGGTTTTTGGGAGTTGCTTGTGAATGGCGATGATGCTGTTAACTATTCAAAACGATTTGAAACTGGGGGGAAGTACTATGGGAGCCTAACTGGAAGTTCTAGATATGTGCTCATCGATTTTCGTCAGAATAAGGGCGTTCGGCATGAGAAGCATGGGTTTCTGTATGTGTCGTTCGTGGATTCTTACACCAAAGCGCTGGTTTTCAGTCTTGGCAAGTCCGTTGTCAGTATCGAACTGTCAAGCTAATCAATCGCTGGTGGTCCCGTTTAATGCACGCTTGTTCGGGTGGAGCAGAATTAGAATTATTAAAAATGAAAAACCGTTGTAATGCTTCACCTAAAGATTGGAACCAACGCGCATCTTGACGAAGAATCGCCACATCACTGGCGATGAGAACAGATAACGCTGCTCAGATTGAACCAGAATACCCTTTTGAAGACATTGCTCGACTATGCTATCATCCGAACCAGGGTTGGCGCCGTAAGCAATGCGTTCTAGCCGATCCGGCTCTTCTGTGCTAAGTGTCTTCAATATCCATACAGCACGTGTTGATATCAAGCTTTCAAACAGCTCGTTATCATTGGCTTGATACAGTGATCCACTTTGCAGCATACGGATCCAGGCGTCAGCCGATGGTAGATCACTCCCACTTCTTTTACGAGAAAAATACACTTCATTGAGTGTATGAATGGCAGTCGCGCACAGACCAACGCCCAATCTGCACCTGGTACTGCATTTTCATCGTCGTCATTGGCCGTGTCCACTTCAGCTTCATCGTCGACCTCTGCTTCGTCCGCAAAGTCCTCCTTCGGGTACTGCGGCCTGGGCCAGTCGAAGCGGAGAGCAGCGAGCGCCTGATCACAGGTGAAGTCAAGTGCAGCGCACACAGCTTCACCGTACCCAAGCTTAAGCTTGGAGGCAGGGAAATCAAGTGGGAAACCCAAGGTTTTAAGGGTCAGAATGAGCTTGTTGACGCTTGTGTTGGGGTCGTCGTACTTGTCCACCACGAAGTCCTGGTTGCAGCTTTTAACCCCCAGGAACGTCACGAGGTCCAGGAAGCTCTTAAACTGTGCGCTGGCGTTGACGTCAGGCCCTATTTCAGCGAACTGCGTCTCGTTGAAGGGTGAAAAGCTTTTCTTCTTGCCGAATTCACGTTCATATTGCAGTACACGCAGCTTCTCCAATACGTTGCCCATAAGCGTCACACTCACGTCCTGCAACGCACAGTTAAATAGCTTCAACAAGACAGTTGTGCATGTATACATAGAGTCCTTGTTCCAACCTCACGAGGTGCTTGCTCAGCGTCGCCACCTTTCGTCCGCCATTTTAACGTCCCTAACAAGGTAAGATGGCTACACTGATAGCATCGTTTCAAGATCGTTTCATACACTTTAAGAGCATTATGTACCCATATCATACAACTGTATACGCTCTTGAGCTCTCTAACTTGCACAATAAGCGCTGGTCATGCATTAGACAAGTCCGTGTATGCGACCAGCTCTCTAGCTCCTCCGACGCTGCGCTAGCCTGCCCCAGCTTCTGATCTACAAGATGGCGTATCTAGCTCTACACTGGACCTTCTAGAAGCTTCAGATCTGCCTTCTGCGTCTCAAAATGAGGCTGCGAACGTGGCCACCACCGCACTACATCTGGAACGCTACGCGTCAGAGCTGCTGCTATGACTCCAGCGCCCGGACGCGGCTGCTCCTGCAGATGACGCGCCATCCAGAGCTGCTGGACGACCTGCCGCTTCTCTTCGCGTGGCTCTCGCTCTTCCTGACACAACACGAAGAAGGGCGTCGATCGCCATGCAGCAGCTGGACAGATCTGGGGATATAGCTGCAGTTGCTGAGCAATTTGCATTGAAGAGTGCGCTTACGTTGCTGTACTGGAAGCACGAGGGCGACTGCCAGCAGCTACAGAGAGCAGAAGACAGCGACACTATTGCGACCGCTAATAACCGCCCGAAAGTTGTGTTTCAGGACGAGAAAGGATTGTTAAAGTGGGTGTTGTTAGACCGCAGAGAAGCGCCGCTTACAAGACAGGACATTGTTGACCACGTGCTGGAGGAGTATCCGATGTTCGCAGCCTCCAAGACTGCGGCGGCTCTCAAATTAGATTCCTCAAGAAGTACCTTCCGTCGAAGACTTTGCCGGTGTCCAAGAAGAAGACTGATGCTGTCTGTGATATGGACGCTAGAGCTTCAGTTTCTACGAATATGATCGTGGTTGGAATCCACCAGGGCGTGAATGTGGCGCCAGTTCCTGCGAGTTCGAATCTGGTTTCTATTCTTGTCGGGGTTGCCACTCCTTCTCGTGTTCGCACTTCGTAGCTCTTTTGATACGACAAGCGAGCGTCGTGTGTGCGCTGGTAGCAGCGCTTCTGGGCTGCTTTAATGCGCTCTTTGTTAGCGAGGTATTGTTCAGGTGAGTACGTCATCTTAGTAAATTACTATTTGTTAGGATAAAAAAATAATCGCAGACCCTAAAAAGTTCATCTTTATTTTCTGCATCAACGGCATCAAGCTTTCAACAAATTGTCAAGATCATGAACTCATGTTGAAGCAGACTAACCTCAAAACTTTTCTAATATTAAATCCTGTAGACGACATCCATTGCGGAATTAAAGACCACAACACCTGCCACTCGTGCGTCATAACATACGACGAAGAGCTTGTCGCAGTCGCGCATATCTGCCGCTATACGTTCCATCGCCACATGGTCAATCGAAACAACACGCCTAAAGTCAATCAGACAGAAATCACTCAACTTAAGTGAGAAGTAGCTACCACCAGGGGAAAATCGTTCGATGTGTTCAACCAAGTTGCTGGCTTCTCTCAGTAACTCGATGCCCCAAAAGATGTCACCTCCATGAATTGTAAAATCAACGAACCCACTGGACCCAAACAACGCACCCACGTCGGCAGACGTCACAAAAGTGCTTGGTGTGCAGCGGTACGCAGCCTTGTAAAATTCCATTTGCCACGCTCTTTCCAGAGGAATATCGCTTGACAAACTTCTGCCAAGCGTCTGGCGGATGCTATTGTAATCGATCGATCGCATCACTCGAGCGACCATTTCTGGAAGAGTTTTGGGGGCATCTAGTGCTCGGACAATGTGACCAACGCGCATCTTGACGAAGAATCGCCACATCACTGGCGATGAGAACAGATAACGCTGCTCAGTTTGAACCAGAATACCCTTTTGAAGACATTGCTCGACTATGTTATCATCCGAACCAGGGTTGGCGCCGTAAGCAATGCGTTCTAGCCGATCCAGCTCTTCTGTGCTAAGTGTCTTCAATATCCATACAGCACGTGTTGATATCAAGCTTTCAAACAGCTCGTTATCATTGGCTTGATACAGTGATCCACTTTGCAGCATACGGATCCAGGCGTCAGCCGATGGTAGATCACTCCCACTTCTTTTACGAGAAAAATACACTTCATTGAGTGTATGAATAGCAGTCGCGCACAGACCAACGTGCCCACCTGTCAGCTCTTCCAAATTGGCACAGAATGCCTCCAATGCGGATAACCTTTCAAGAAACGCAATTCCCTTGAACCACTTGCTGACGTACTCTTGGACTTCATCATGACTAAAGTTCAGCTCTTCAATAGTGAAAACCATTCTTTTGTCGAACTGGACTGGAGTAGCGAGTAGCGTGTACGCAGGGCCAGACCCATAAGCTGCAAACATCAAGATCCTCACGCTGTATGCCGCGTTGTTGAGAACATATTTGACTAGCTGCCAAAACATAGTAGATTTGTGTCTCGGGGAAGACGTTCCTTGTCTGTAGATCACTTGCGCCTCGTCCAATACGATATACACCATGTATCCGTGGCTTGGAAGCGTCGACTTCGCATCTGCCCAGGAAACCTCGCACTGCTGCTTGAAGATGTCCTCAAAAGTCTCATCCTCGGATATCCCCAATGCCGACACGTTGAACACAACAGATTTCTTCCTTTCCTCCCTGTGTTTAGTGACCAACGTGCGGCTCACTAATGTCGTCAGTGATGTTTTCCCAGTCATTGGTGGACTTTTGACAAGCACAACGTGCGTTTCGTCGAGTCGGTCGATGATATCAGCGGTAAGGGCACTTCGAGACAGTGTTCGTTCGTCGTTTAGATCAATGCCTTCCCCTCTCCCAACCGATCCCTGCAGACCATACCACACATCCTGGTATTCGACGGTATTCACTTTTTGCAATAATGCTGAGCCAACACCAGCCTCCAGAACCACTACCAGCACATGGATCGTCTTCTTCGTTGGAGCACCTCCAAACAAGTCGCCAATCTCTTCTGCTGGGTCGATTTCTTCGTTCAGCAGCTTCTTCACTTGCTCAGGAATAGCTCCACTCCGCATACTAGTCACATCAGGGTCATCCGACCGCAGCCACCCGCCGTCCGCCGTCTTAGCCAGGAAGAGCTGCAGATCGTCAGGGTCGACACCATCTAAGGCATTCTTCTTTTTATTCTTGATCGCTTCTTTCAACGCGGACACCGAAGCGTCTTCAGCGATGTCCACCTCGAACGCGCTGCCCACCGCACCAACGACCGCACAGAAAAGCTTCACCATCTTTCCTTGAGCCAGCAGATTCTGGAATGAGGAAGATGGGAGGAGAATTTTTGGCGTACTTAAGCGGACACGAAGCAAGCAGCCTTCATAACCTCTTTAAAATTGTTTTAAATCATTGTAGATGAAAGTGCGCAATCGCGAGATTGATCGGCAATTGCCGCTCTTTCTCGTGAAATTGCCAATAGCATGGCTGTATTTGAAGCAACCCTACTCACCAGACTTTGGCGCGTTCCGAATTACATTTTTTGCGCGCTGGTAGCGTTAAAACCACGCCGAATCAGCCAAAATCGACCTCATTTTTGAACTCAGCGGGCAAAATTACCCTATACATCTAACTATCACTATTGGTTTTTTAAAGCTAAAGCGTTCATTTTGGGCGCTAAATCTTGGTGTCTTCACTTCTGCAGAGTACAATAGTGAGTGTGTTTAGCAAATACGTTCCGTATCCAGTGTGTTATCCAGATCTGTGTCCATTTATAACAGCTTAGACAGATATATCAAGTATAGGGGGTTGAGATATATCAAGTATAGGGCAAAAACGCACAGCAGCCTCCCTGGCTCGTCATCAGGTCTTATTCGAACTGTTTTTGGAAGGTTACCGTACCGACTAATCTGGTAGAGTCAGCCGCCAAGATGTCAAAGACGCGAGATCGCGATTTGCAAAATCATTGCAAGCACGCCTGTACTGTACTGCGGACTGCCGACATCTTTCATTCTCCGTCTTTGTACATCCCGCCACATTCAGTCTCCTGCAGGTCCGACTGCGTGCAAACTGGTCCAGATCTCTGTAATAACACGCCAGCTCCAGACAGGATGTCGCGGTCGGCCTTGGTGGTTCCTGTGACGATTGGAGGCGTCGTCCAGTCGATAGGGAAGCAATTGCCGTATTTGCGCGACATCGTACGGCCTGCGCAACTTCCATCGACAGCGTCACCAGCACTTATCAGCTCGGCTCCGGTGGCGGTGCCTCGCTCGCCTCAGCCTGAAGGGCCTCAGCTAGAACAGCAGATATTGCACCCTAGACGGAGTGCTCGCCCAGGAAAATTAACCAAAATCAATGTGCCAGCATATTCAGAACGCCCAAATCGACCTTCAAATCGCAGGAAATCCCGTGAGGTCGCGCAAGCAGTGCCAACCTGGGGTGTTGCGTATATCAAAAATCGTGTGACTACAGCCTCAGGACAGGTTCTCTATAGAGTGTTATGGCGAAAGAAGTATGGTCGGCACCCAAGGACATGGGAGCCACGCGAGATGCTCATGGCTGATGGCTTCAGTGATGCATTGGCCATTGTGGACGAGTGGGTCGGTGCAGGACGGAAGGAGGACTTCTTCCAGTTCGTTTCTGAGAAGTACCCATCCGTTGCAGGTGCAAATCCTTCAGGTACCTGCCTTTTTCTTGCTTTACAGCAGGCGTTAGTACCGGTCGGTGACTCTCAAGGGGTTGAAGATGCAGACATTCAAGAATTCATTGCACGCTCAGCTGAACTCCACCAAGATGTGTCTCATGGGGTTCCCTGGCGTTTGTTTAGGGCGCTTGTTGCTCAGATGCGCTCACGAGGGTCTGAGCTCTCACTGGTCGATATCGAGTGCAATAGGCATCGAACTGGCCATCGTGGTGTTGCTGCAATTGAGAGGCTGCCTCTTGAGGAGGGCTTCTATTTGGTTGCTGCCAGTAATTCTATGGCAGTTGGACATGCATTTGTCCTGCACGTTGCAGGTGGTCGATATACAGTGTACGATGACACCATTAGGCGGCCTCTGCGATCTTACGGTGAATGGATCGATCGATTAATGTTTGTTCGAAGGGTTGCCATTGAGACATAGATTTATATAATACATTTTCTTATTTTATACCTCATTTCACATATTACTAATTATTGTATATTTGGTGGCTGTTGTACCAGGGAAACCTCAGTGAGGATAACACCTATTGGATGCAGTGAGTAAACCTATGATAAGGGAAAACCTCACGCTGTCCTGTGACTCATTGGTAATGTGAAGTGGTATATATATATATATGTACGGGATAATTCTTATGTATTTAGTTTTATGCTAGTTCAGTTATCGATTGCATTCCTAGTTTTCGTCTTTGGTTACGGAACTGATGTTTGTCAAGTGACTTAGTAAAGATGTCTGCTACCATTGATTTGGTGTTGCAGTATACGACGCTGAATTCATGTCGCTCTACTTTTTCTTGAACAAAATGGTATCGGATGTCGATGTGTTTCGATCGTCCGTGTAGTTCCGGGTTGCTAGCAATTTTGATGCAGCTTTGATTGTCCTCCATGATGACAGTTGGTTTACTTGTCGCGAACTCAAGCTCTTTCAGTAACAGTTTGAGGAAGATTGCCTCTTGCATGCATTGACACAATGTGATGTACTCAGCCTCTGTCGTCGAGAGCACAACCGTATGGTGCTTCCTCGAAAGCCATGAAATCGGACTTGCTCCGATCATAGTGACATACCCACCAACTGACCTTCTACCGTCAGGGCAATTAGCATAGTCAGAGTCTGTGTAGGCTGTGAGATGATCAGCTAGGTTGCTTGCATCAACCGACGTCGATCCACCAAGTAGCAAACCGTGGTTAGTTGTACCAGATAGATATTTTAGACTTCTTACTACAGCTTTCCAGTGCTCCTTTCCAGGGTTCACTAAGAATTGGCTGACTTCGCGCATGAAGCATGCTAGATCTGGGCGAGTGCCGACCATGAGATACATCAGACTGCCTACGACTTCTCTGTATGGGATGACTTTCATAGCCTCCCCCTCTTCTTGGGTCTGAGGCTCCATGGCTTTTGTAAGCTTGATGGTGCGGTCTGAGGGCATCGCAATAGAGTACGAAATAAGATGTTTGAACTTATCGAGGACATTTGTAGCGTACGTTTGCTGGTGAATAAAGATTGTTCGGGCTTTACGGTTCCGTTCAATGGACCAGCCGAGAATGTACTTCACCTCCTTTAAATCTGTCATTGAAAATCTCTGTTTCAGGGCCGATTTAAAACGGCATACTAGGCTGACAGTGGGTGCTATGATAAGCAGGTCGTCCACGTTGACAGCAATGCAGCATACTTGGCCATCAAAGGTTGCCATAATGACGCAGCTATCTTTAATCACTTTGTGAAAGCCGAGGCCCACAAGGAAGGTGCACAGTGTCTGATACCAAATACGAGGTGCTTGTTTAAGGCCCTAAAGGCTCTTTGGGAGTTTGCAGACAAGGTGCTCTTGGCCAGTAGCTGCGAAACCTTCGGGCTCGGCCATGTAGATTTCTTCCGAAAGGAAGCCATTTAAGAAGGCTGTGTTCACATCCATCTGATGGACCTCGTAGTCTAGTAATGCTGCTATGACCAGGGGGAGGCGTAGGACCTCCATCCTGATAACAGGAGAGAAGATTTCGTTGTAGTCAATACCATATTGCTGTAGAAAGCCTTTAATAACTAGGCGTGCCTTAAACCGGTCGATTTCACCCGAGCGTGTGTACTTCACAACGAAGACCCACCGGTTTTGGAGAACACGGCGGCCTTTGGGTGGCGGAACCAAAGCCCACGTTTCATTGTTCATGAGTGATGCAAATTCCGATTCCGCAGCAATTCGCCATTGTCTAGCATAAGGGGATTCCATGGCTGCTTTGTAGGACTTAGGCTCAGGCGCATACCGAACAGCAAGCAGACTAAGAGTTGGAGTTGTACGTTCATTGTTTTCTCGAGTATCCTCCTCTGACGTCAGCTCTGTAAGGTTGACTGCTTCCTCGTATCGAGGACGTTTAGCAGGGGACTTTGGAGGTGTTGAAGGCGTCTCCGTTACAAAAGAGTAGATGATTTCGCCTCGGTCATTAGCGTCAGTGGCATTGTTCAGCGGAGTCGGCGTCGCTGCAGGTGTTATAAGGGGTGGGACAGCAGGTCCGACCCTTGGGGATTGGCTGGTTTGAATATTGGACGTCGGACTATCACCAGACGGGTCAGCATCAACCAGATGAGCCGGTAGCGGCAATGGATCGGGTGGGTCGTCGACATCCTCAAGGGTTGGATAGCTGCCTTCCTGAAAGACGATGTCACAGCTGTAAACAATGGCCTTCGTCGAAACGTCCACGAGGCGATACCCCTTTTTGTGACTAGGAATACCTAGATATAGACAGAGCTTTGCTCGTGCATCTAGCTTATCCCTGTAGATATCATTGATGTGCGCGTATGCAGCACACCCAAACACCTTCCGGTATTGTACACTTGGTTTGCGATTGTACCATAGCTCATAGGGACCGCAAGTGTAGGTGTTCTCGCTCAGTGTCATGTTAAGTAGTGTAGTCACGTGACTGACACATTCTGCCCAGAGCGTTTTGGGCAGTTTGGCATCAAGTAGGAGGGCATGTACACGTTCCATAATCGTGCGCATGCGCCGCTCAGCGACACCGTTTTGCTGTGGTGTGTAAGCGTTCGAAAATTGCGCATGAGTTCCGTATCGTTTAAAGGCTATTCGGCCTAGCTTCTCGTACCCCTTTGCATTATCAGCTTGAAGGACCTGAATATCCAGGTCCGATGTAGGACCTGGATATTCTAAGGTGTGCACATCAGAGCGGAAGATGTTTAAGGCTTTCATTCGGAAGTCTTCGTAGCAAGAGTAAAGTTGGCTACGAGTCTTAATAGGGTACGTAAAGATATATCGCGTAAAGTCATCAATGAAGACTACAAAGTAGCGACACCCGCTGAGACTAGAAACGGGTAATGGTCCACAGATATCAGAATGTACTTTTTGCAACGGCATTGAAGCACGTTCACCACGTCTGTTGGAGGGAAATACAGTGCGGTGTGACTTCGCGTAAGTACATGCAGAGCAAAAGAAATTGGCTGTAGGAACTCTGGTGTTGGCATCGAGTCCGTGGAGGGCTTGGTCCTTAGTGAGCGCCTGTAAGACACGAATATTAGGATGACCAAGTCTTTTGTGCAAGAGCATAACAGCAGTGGACTTACCAGAGGTAGCCACGTGGGTTTCTTGCTTCTGGATCGGCGTGGCCGTAAACTGGTACAGCTTTGCAGTGGTTGACTTCTTCGCCTTGAGATTGAAGCGGTGGTCGGTCTGAACCGTGCACACGGCTCGCTGGAACGTGAAACGGAAGTCGTGTTCCACAGCGGCAGCAACTGACAGCAGGTTGTAGTGAAGCTGCGGTGCGTAAAATACGTCACGCAACGTCAGCTGTCGCAGACCTCCCTTAGAATCGGTCACCTGAAGGACGACATCACCTGTGCCTTCAATGGGTATCTCAGGCTTCCCACCGACCGTAATCGTGCCAGTAGCAGGAGCCTTCGAAACGAACCACTCGGCATGCTGGGTGACGTGGCTGGTGCAGCCCGAGTCGACCGTCCAGCTGGAGTCGAAAGTGGTTGATGCTTGAGCCGTTAGGCTGATGGCGGGTGAAACAGGCTTCACCACTGTCACGACAGCGATGCGTGCTTCTTCACGGCGGGACTGATCGTATCCACCTTCATCATGACGAGATTGCTGATGTCCCTTGCTGTTGTTGTCGCGGTTGTTGCCACCCCGACCGCCGTTGGTCCGACCTCGACCGCCTGTCTTCCAGGATCCACGTCCACGACCGGAGTTGTTGCCACGTCGTTCGTAGGGGTGGGACCGGTTAGAGTTCCCACCGCGGAACTCAAAGTTCGCAGACAGGACGGTTCCCGCCGTCACAGTACCATCTCGAAGGTCCTTTTGCAGCCCTCGACATTGCCGAATATCATGGCGAGGCTTCTGGCAGTAGCTGCAGACCTGGTTGTCGGTCTCCGGACGTACCGGGGCTTGGGCTGGAGCAATGAGAGCTCGCTCTCCCTGGGTAGTACGGCTTTCAGGGGTACCCTTCGCCAGAGTGTAACGCGTCTCAGCCTCCATTTTGCGGATCTTGTCCTCGATGCTCGTCTTGAGCTCGTCATACCCGATGTACTTCCGGTTACCTTTCCAAATGCGCAGGGCGTTCTTCCTGGACGCTGGCATAGAGTGGAACAGGTAGACAGACTTTTGTCCGTCGATGAGGACCGATTCGGTCGCTTTGGACGCGGCTCGCATCGCGTCTTCGAGGATGAGAAAAAAACTCGTTCACGTCGCTCCCTTCCTCGTACTTGGTTTCCATGAAGAAGTGCAGAATATAGTACGGGTCGCCATGGAACGCGGCACCCTCGTACTTTTTGCAGATGGCTTGGAAGATGTCGTAGGCCGTGGTGAGGTTCTTGACCAGACGTCATCCATCGTTTTCATCAGGAAGGACTTGGCCTGCGCCTCCATGCGACGGAGGCGGCGGGAAGACAGTGGCACGCGATTTTCCTTAGCAGCCCGACGCTGCGACTTGCGCTGCGAATACGAGCGCACCGGGGGGGGGGGGGGGGGGGGGGGGTCGCGCTGGTCTTGGCATCTTCTTCACCGCCGGACGCGTCTTCATCAGCGCTTGGCTCGTAGTCAACGCCTTGCGAGTCGTAGTCGGCTGGCGAGGAGGCCGTAGCGACACAGTCGGCAGAGTCAGACATCTCGCTGTCGGACGAGTCTTCGTCATCATCGTCGCTGCTTAACCCGTCGTAGTCCTTCTTTGTGACGAAACCGAGCAGGTGCTTGCCATCAAGCGATGCCGTCACTCGGGGCTTCCACACGTCGTAGTTCCTTGAGCCGGAAAGTCGAGGGAAGTCGTCACTTGAGGCTCGGCTGGGACTCATTACTGTTTATGTAGAGGTCTTTGCGCTTGTTGGTCAAAGGACTTGAAGAAAACGGGGTAAAAGGAGAAGTAAGATTAGTTTGCTTAGAACCGCTGAGGTTCATTAGATTCTAGTATCGAGTAGTCAAAGTTCTCGTGTAGAATTGCAGCTACCAGTCATTTACTTGACGTATATTACATACTGGAGTCACAAGTACCGTGTCCCTTCAGTATGAGATTGTAGAGGGAATGGTGAGGTTGCTCTGACGAGCCTAACCCCAACACACCTAGGCGATGACGCGGTGGCCGAACACGTTTAAAAGGGTACACTAACTTTCGTCCTCATCATGCTCGACTTGTCGACAAAGACTCTTCGTCGAAGAGCTCCGTTGCAAAGCTCCGCAGCAATGCGCGAGTCGTTCTGAGATCGACAGATTTCATTTCCCACTCGTGTACACAAGCTATGGCTCGTCGTCGCAGCCATGCTACCCTCAGATTCAAACGACGTCGATTTTTGCCTGCTGCTTGAAGGCTTGGAGTTGTTGGAGAACCTCTTACTCAACAATATCCAGACCAAAACGGTTCCGTACAACCCATCGACGCTCTCCTGGACTCAACTTCAGCAGCTTCTTTTGCCAGTCGGAGAACATTTTGATCGAGTCAAAGTAGCGTATTAACTGTTGTTGCACATGGACTTGGACTTGTAGACGAATAAAAAATGAATGTCTCTAACGTTTGCATCCAATTCCTTCAGCGACGCAGCTTGTCTACGATCGTCCTGGTAAGCAATACATGTAGCAACAAGTTGTGTACTAAAATAACAGCAGAATACTTCCAAAGTACGATGCAGAGTTACAACTACGACAACTTCGGAAAAACCACTGCGAAAATCTCATAGTTGTTGTTCGACTCTAGTGGTCTGTCGTGCTCCGTCATGTACTACAGCAAGAGTTGAGCAACGGTCTGTTGAAGTATAGCAGCCTCGGTCCCAGACTGAGAGTGTGCAGCATATACTGCAGTTAGTATAGGACACAGGATAGGATAACTGAGAGGGGGTTTGTCACCGTTCGAGGTTTTCCCACCTCAATCCCAAAACTGCAACGTGGAGAACAAGTGTCTTCGTCTTTGCTTTTCGTTATGAAGGCGCTTCTTGGTGCGCTTCATCCTCCGCAGTGCATTTGGCGAGTTGTGTAACATTACTATTAGTGTTCGTCGTAGTCCAGAGCTCTCGTTCCGTGGATTGCGCGAAAATTAGTCTTGAAAGCCGAAAATGTTCCCTAAACGCCAGGAATTCAACTCAAACCTATCCGGGAAGCTCTTGATAATGCGGTCGATGAGGACCTTGGTCGCGCCACCTTTAACTCGTTAAACTGTTTTCCTGCGGTGTGCATTTTTTTAATTTCAGAAGATTGATTTCAGATATCCTCGCATCAAGCCTGTCGAATATCGCGCATGAATTTACCGATGCAGCATCTTTCCAGGCGTCAAACAGCATGTCCATGATGGGAGGGGTCACGGCTACCTTGGTCCAGTCCAAACAGGCGGCGTTGATACCAATCTCGAGCGCAGCTTGTTGCTCAACCTGCTACCGAAAGCTCCGTGTGTAACGGGTTCACTTAGACCCACTAGGTGGCGTACACGTGCGCTTACGTGTATGAGGAAGCGTGCAATTAAGATAGACTTAATTTAAATATACTTAATCCGATAAGTATAGTTAAATCAAATATAACTCATTTAAACTGCAAAATACCGTAAAGTGAGAACTGTTATTGAATTTGGCACAAAACCATTTTGGAACCTCCTTAAACTGTTTAATCTATTTCTAAAGGATCAGCCAACGTGTGGTTGGCAGAATCTCTGCTTCCGTGAAGGGCATTGATTGGTAGAAATCCGTTACTTTCTACCAATAAAATGCACAAATGCACGCGAACCACTCAATGATGTGGCTCGCCCATGTAGCCATTGGTGTGTACAGCACACCAAGGTCTGAGGTCCATTTCCAACCTCTAACAGTTATCGCAACTGTTAGAGTTACAAGTGGTGTAGCCACTTGTACGTGTAACCCTGTTACAGTCCACGCGTGTCGTCCCTGCTCGTCGCTCCGCCCATTGCCACTCTGTTTCGTTTCGTTCGATCAACTGTCGTTGTTCGACCAGTAGCTGCCGTCGCTGCTCGTACAGCCGCCGTTGGCGCCTCGCCATTCCATCCGTCGTCTTCATCGCGGAGATGCGTCAATGTCGTCCGCCACTTGAGAAAGTGGACTCGTAGGCTCGTAGTAACTTACTAAGAAGGGACGTGTGCGATGATCGTCTCCCCCTTGCCCAGTCCGTCCTCTCGTTTCAACAGGAAGTTATCGTACCCGGCTGGTTCCAAGATGCGCAGGGGCCCCATCCACTGATGAACAAACTTGGTCACTCTTGGTCCTCGCGGTGGGTTGTACAACCAGATCTTGTCGCCAACGTGAAACTCCCGCTTGTTCCTGCTGTTCCTGTTATAGAACTTCGCCTGCCGCTCTTGCTCACGTACACGTGCGGTCACAGCGCACTCTCTGCTCCATTTCATGGCTTGAAGTAGCCGCTCGTGGTATCTCGACAACTCCGTCACCTCAGTCTGTCGCAAAAGCTTGTTAGGGGCTCGCAATTTGCGACCCATCATCAATTCGTTGGGGGAGTGTTTCACGGTCGAGTGCTGCGCGGAGTTGTACGCGTACGCTGCAAACTTCACCCACAGGTTCCAGTCTTTCTGATGCTTGTCCTGCATGAAAACTGCGACACAGTCCTTCCAGGTTCTGTAAAAACGCTCCACCAAGCCGACCATCTGCGGTCTGTACGGGACCGAGTTGACCTACTTCGCCTGCAACATATTCACCAGCTGGTCAATCACGTTACCCGTGAGCTCTGGCGCTCCATCCGTCAACAACTCTCGAAAACGCTAAACTTGAGTATCACTTCTACCATAAGGAACTTCGCAATGACCTCCGCCGTGTGCTGCACCACACAACACGCCACTGTATACCGTGTTACGTATTCCAGAGCTGCAATCACGTAGCGTTCACCACCGTCTGCCAACGGAAAAGGTCCTGCCACGTCGAGCGCCCATCGATCGCCAACATCCCCACCTCGTATACTGCGTAGGGGCGGGATAACTTCTCACGGACGTGCTTTCCTGCTTCCACATTCAGGGCAGCCTCGTACCCAGTGGTTCACATTCCTTCGTAACTTCGGCCACCAGTAAAGTTGAGCGACGCGTCCGTAAGTGTTTGGGCCTCGTAGATGTCCAGACCACACCGAGCCGTGCATTTCCTTGAAGACTTGCGCCCACAACGTCGGTGGTAACAAAACTCTCCAGCCGTTCTTGGTGCCAATCACCGCTATCTCAAACTTCACGTCCACCTTAATGCCTCGGTACGATCCAGCGTCAGTCGCCTTCTTTACAAACTTGCTCTCGTGCTGAGCCGAGATGATCTCCGTATCGTCCAACTACGAGGTCTCCGTCGTCGGTACGTCGTTCTCGTCCTCCAGGTTGCCTGAAGTCGCCGTCGTTGCCATCTCAGGGGCTGGGATCGTAGGTGTCATCACAGAAGCTGTCCTCCTGTCTGCTCGTTGTCCAGTTCCAGCTGTAGTCGTCACGGGTGCGGTCGTCGTCGCCCGTTCCTCTCGTGCCGCCGTATTCGTTGCTGGGACTCGTCCACCGGGCTCGTCGTTCTCGCTTATGCCGCTTTCCGTCCACGTCCACGGGCATACCGTAGGTGCCGAGCTCATCGCTGCGCCCGTTGCCGTAGCCTTCGTTGTCGTGTGCGGTGCCGTCGTATCGGCCGTTTTTTTGACGTCACCGAATCGTCCAATGCTGCTCGTTGCCCGTCACCTGACCTGCCGCCGCTCATCGTCGTGCTGCCGCCCGGACCTCTGGTCGTTGTCGACATCAATACAGGAGCTGGTACCGTGGCCAAGGCTTCCTCACCCACTGGGCTACCGCCGTCAGTCTCGTCCTGCAGTGTCTGCTGCTCGCCCGCGGTTACTGTCGTCGCCGCGTCATCACCTGCCTTCGAGTTCGCCGGAACCACCGATGCCTGGTCGTCCACGAATCGTACGCGCTTCTGCTCTTGTTCACGGATGCGCGCGCTTCTCCGTGTCGCCGGTACTGGCGCCGTCCGTGTGCGCCTTGCTCGCCTCTTCGATGTCCGATCCGTCGCCATGCGCGTCTCGCTCGTCGTGTCACTGACCATGAGGTTCGGTACCCCCTGTGTCACCAATGCCGCCGTGTTCACATTCTCCATCACCGTCCCCGTGTCCACAGCCACCATGTCGCCCGCCACTGGTTCCTCGCGTGGCACAACCGCCACTGCCACAAGCATCTACGCTGTAGAGGCCGTTCGTGTTGGCTCCATCGTTGGGTTGGCCTCCATACTCACCGCCGTTGTTGCGTCGGTCGCCACCGTCACCGTGCACGTCACCGCCGTCTTCGTAACCGCCTCACTCGTGTCTGCACTCGTCACCGTGCACGTCACCGCCGTCTTCGTAACCGCCTCACTCGTGTCTGCACTCGTCGACGCGCATGTCAACGAAGTCTCTATCACACCGCCGTTGGCCGCCTCGTCGGCAGTTACCGTCCCTACGGCACCGTCCCTACGGCACCGTCCGCCGCCGTGTCCACCACATTTTCACCCGTAGCTGTAGTAATCACGTTCGATGCCTCTCCGCCCATCACTGTCGTCGCCACCACCTCGTTGTCCGTAGTCCGAGTCACCACCGTCTCCGCGTCCACACTTACTTCTTGTACACCATCGTCTCTCTCTTGGGGCATAAGTCGTCCTTCTTGAGGTTGCAACACCGCTCGTACCGCCGCCGGAGCACGCGACAAAGCGTCCGCCACATATGTCGAGCCAGGCCTGTACCCGATGCTAAAGTCGTACTCTTGTAGAGTCAGGGACAAGCGGTGGAGCCGTCCTGCCAAATTCGGTCGCGTCATCAACCACTTCAAAGCGGTGTGGTCGGTGACGATGCTGAATGTCCGGTCGTACAGGTACGGGCGAAAAAGCTTCACCGACCAGACCACTGCCAAACACTCGAGCTCGGTAATCACGTAGTTAGCTTCCACCACACTGTTCACCTTCGAAGCGTAGGCCACACGTTGCCATCCACGCCCTAAGTCTTGCATTAGGCAGGCGCCCAGCTCAGGTTTGCTGGCGTCTGTCACCAATCGAAAGGTCCATCCAAAGTCCGGATAACGCAGCAACGGACGCGTAGTTAGCAGTATCTTTAACCTCTCGAACGCCTGCTCCTGGTCCTCAGTCCACTCCCAGAGGCAATCCTTCCTTTGTAGCCTCGTTATCGGCTCCGCAATCGACCCAAAGGCTGCGATAAATTTTCTATAGTAGACCGCAAGGTGTACAAACCTCTTCACCTCCGTAGCGTCCACCTGTCTTGGAAAGTCAGCCACTGCTTTCACGAGTCGCTCCGTCCACTCACGCCCTTGTTGCTCAACGTATGTCCAAATACTCCATCGACTCCGACACGAAGCTGCACTTCTTGAGTTTGAGGCTCAAACCTGCGCTTGCCAGTCGTTCCAATTCATTAACCACCTCGATCACACGTCGCTCGACGTTGCCCTTGGTAAACACGACAATATCATCCAGGTACACGAGGCAAGTAGTCCACGTTAACCCGTGTAGTACTCCATTCCTCAACCGTTGAAACGTAGCTGGCGCATTGGTAAGACCGAAGGACATTCGTGTGAATCTGTAGAGCCCGCACTTGGTAAGGAATGCGGTCTTGTCACGATCGCCACGTGCTACCTTGATCTGCCAGTAACCTGCCTGTAGGTCCAGCGTAGTAAACAGCCGCGCACCGTCCAACCCCTCCGACGTTTCATCTATCCTTGGAAGCGGGTAAACGTCCTTCTTCGTTATCCTGTTTAACGCCTGGTAATCAATGCAGAAACGGACGGAGCCGTCCTTCTTCTTGACCAACACTACGGGGAATCCCCATGCACCGTCGCTTTCTTCGATGACGCCCGCCTTCAGTATCGTATCGACGTTCTCCTCAATGGTGGTGTCTTCTGTCTGCGCCTGCCGTCGTCGTTTCATCAGAATGGGGGCAGCGTTTCCAGTGTCGATGTGGTATTCCACATTCAAAGTCGTAGGCGGTGGGCAATCCTTCGGCGCCTCTGTCAGCTTCGTGTACGACCGCAATAGCTTCAACACGAGCCCACGCGCGTGCTCATCTTTTACTCCAATCTGTAAGTCGTCTTCGTTCTGCAAGCCTCTGTGTCCCCAAGCTGAATAAACCACTACTCCAGTCGATTCGTCTTGAGCTCACCGTTCATCGCCAACAGGTCCATGTCTGCCTTGAGTGGGATCCACGCACCAAGTTCCTTGAGGTTAGGCAGCTTCGCTCACCCACCGTACGCATTCACAGCCGGCACCAGAGCTTTCCCATTGCGAACCTTCGTCACCGCCGGCGCTAACAAAACCGCACCAGTCTTAAACGTCGGGATGAAGACGCCTTCTTCACCTTTCGGGGCCGCGATCGCCACTTCCACCAGCTGCACCGCACGCCGCTCCAAGTTCGCGGCACCAGCCAGTCGCACGCTCGCCGCCTTGCTCTCGTCGCCGTTATTGTCCGTGTAGAACGGGATGACAACCATTTGGCCTCGCTCGTCGTAGCATAACTCGCCACCTTCAAAGTCTAAAACCGTACGGTGCTTCTCCAAAAAGTCCACTCCGACCAGGAACTCACGAGTACAGCCTTCGAAAATACAAGCCATTACCTCCACAGTCTGTCGGAAGACATTCTGCATGCGATATGTCCATAGTCCCAGAACATCCAGCAGAAAGCCACCAATGCCTTCGACACAGTCAACCGGAGCCGCCCGCTTCACTTGCTCGCCTCTCATCATCCAGTCCGTGCCGGCTACCGAGTACCTGGCGCCACTGTCGATCTTCACCATCCTTTGCTCACCGTCGACCATCATTGTCGCCGTCGACAGGCCGTCACTCGCCTCCGCGTTGTCCGCAAGATCGTGATTTCCGTCCGCCACCACCAGCACTTCCATGGTGCGTACCAGGCTGACGTGGGCCTTGTTCACGTCGTCCCGAGCCGCACTGCCATCACCACGCTGCCATCGTTCCTTCGGTTCTCGTCTTGCGTCGGCTATCTGCTGCCGGCGACGCGCCTGTTCCTCAGCTGCCAACTCTGCGACTACCCGTTCCACGTCATCAGCTTCTGCGACAGCTGCGGCCTTCTCCAGGGCACGCCGTACTCGTCGACGCTTCGCTTCCTTGTGGCCCTGCTTCACCGCCATCCAAACCGGGCCCATGGTCATTGGGGTTCCCGCCGCGTCGTCAGCTAGTTCTGCTGCCAAGTCCATTACTGACCGCCATTCGTAGCCGTCTCGCCATCCACGTTCCTGTCGTCGTTCGCCGTCGCGCCTTCCTCAGCTGGTCGTTCGTCGTTCGGTACGCCGTCACCTTCCAGAGCTGCACGCACGCTCTTCTTCTTCTTCTCCGTTTTTCGTCCTCGTCCGTAGCGTAATGCTGCCATTGCCGGCCTCTCCGTCGCCACGTATCTCGCCGCTTGTATCTTGCCATGCGTGTCAAGTTCATCGTTCAAATGAGCACGCACAGCCGCCTGCACTGTTATCGTACTCCCGTCCACTGCTGTCGCCTCTTCAACCGCCACCACCATCGGTCGCTGGGGTCTCTGCCGTTCACACGGACACCGTAATCCCCCTACGACTCCCGCTGCTCGTTATCCTTCACTGGATTTTTCTGATCGCGCGTCGCCAAGTAGGCATCGTTCCGGGCCTTCGCCTCTGTAACGCTCGACTAGCGAAAGTTGCGACTGGCGAGAGCGCAGAGGAAGAACAGCATGAGCTGTGGTGCGAAGGTCTTGAGGGAGGCGAGGGATGAAACCCGAGGCGATGCTTGAGGAGTAGTAGTAGCTTACTCCGAAGTAGGTAAAATGGAAAGTGAGATTGAATTGGTTAGAGGTCTAAGAATCCTGGTTCACTACTCTCTTGACTAGCTAGTCCAGTTCTTAAACTAAGTATTGAAGATTCTTGATCGTCCTTTTAGCGAATCTTGAGTTTGGATTGGTTAGGAACCATTAGCGGTTCAGGTGAACCGGACCGGGAGCCGAACTGTTAGGTATAATAAACGCAATATAAAAAGAGTGATGATCGTTGTAGTTGAAGATCAACTACAACCTCGGGAGCAAACATGTTTGCTCCCAGCCAGGCACGTGGCTGCCTGGCCGCGCATTGGCCAAACCGACGTACCAGCATGGCGCTGGTGCGTCGTTACAGCCTCTGTGTCCGGACACTCTTTGCAAAATGACCAGTCCGGCCACACGCATAACACGAAATTTGCCCTATGGGTCGAACCGCTGGTTGCGATTCTGACTGCTGCCGCGGCTGCTCTGCTCCTCGTGTCGTCCGGGTCGTGGCCTTCGTACGCTTCGCTTTCTGACGCTTCGTAGGGCGCGTAGCAGGTGCGGCATTCACCAACTTGTCCTCGCTCACTTCGTCATCTTCACTGTCCTCGGCCTTGACCATCTTGACCTTGGCGATGGCCTTCTTTTCTGCCTTTGGCGCCATCGCGGTCTTCTTCGCAGGTTTCTCAGCAGTTGGCTTCGCGGTGCGCTTGCGGGTTGGTCGAACATCCCAGTAGCGTCCATTCCACACACGTCCTTCGGGTATATCCCAGATACCGGTAAACTTATTCCACACGCCTTGTGGGTTCGAAAAGATCGCCCAGTCCGGATCCGTAGGCGTCGTCAGCGTCATTTCAATCGCCGAATCCCGTACTCCAACACCTGGAACCACCATTGCGTGTCCTGAAGCCGCGCCAACTGCAATCGGGTAAGTCATCTGAGCAGTGATCCATTCCTGGCCGATGTTCTTTATTCCCTGCGCCACGTTGTCAAAGGGGTCGTCCACCTCAGTCGCCTTATCCACCGCCTTGTCCAGAGTTTTGGGCTTGCTCTCACGGATCAGCTGTCTCGTTGTCTTGGGCAAGTTGCGGATGAACTGCGCGAGCAGCACACGTTCACTCATTTTGGTCTCTCCACGATCATCACGAAGTCCCGCAGCGAAATCAGCGAACGTCTCGCCAGGCATCAGATACCGTTGATTTACACGTAGCTCGGCTTGAGATTTGTCTGGTCGCTGGCCATAACGTCGTTTCAATGCTGCCTTCAGGTACGACCACGTCCTCATCTCCGGTCGCATGCCTAGATCAACTTGCGCCCAGAAGCGTGCAGCGTCGTCCTGCAACTTGTTGCCGACAATGTAGTACAATTCACCACCAGTCCAGCCACCACGTCCCGATATGCGCGCACCTTCGAGCGCCAGATCCACCTTTTTAATCCATGTCAAGACTGAGTTGTTGGAAGATGGCTGGAACGGTGTAAGTTCCAGATCCCTGATGTTCTTCCGGCGTCCGTGTCGTTGTGCTGGTGCTGCGTGCCGTCCTCGCCATCCTCCTCCCGCGCCACCACCATCAGAGCCGCTTGGTGAGTCGCCGAGATCGTCCTCGCCGTCGTCGCTGTGCGAGTCGCTACTGGAGCTGTTAACACCTCCGTCACCGCCGTCGGGACCTCGCACGTACGTCACGTGTCGGGTGTCCACCGTAGTCACTGCTAGTGTGGGCGTGTGCATTGCGCCGTTTGCCGTCGTCGTCTCGTGCGTCGCCGTCGCTTGGCTTATGGACGTTGCCACGGCCACCTCCAGGTTATTAAGCCGCGCCGTCATCCTGTTCATCATCTCCGACAGCTGAAGAAGCACCGCCGAGAACGCCGTCATCTCGCCTGTCGTTGCCGGTGCCGCCGCCGTGCCCATGTTCGCGTCCGCCAGCGACTGTTCAGCAGTAGGTCCAGTATCGGAATCGTTTCAATAGCCTGGTCGTCTGGGCCGTTATCCGGATTCGGCTGCACCTCTGGCTCTTCGTCCTCATTCTTTGATTCTTCGTTTCCGGGGTTAGACGTGCGGCGCTCGTCGCCCGTGTGGTCGCTGGCTGAGGCCGTCGTGCTCTGACCGGTGCTTGGTGCTAGTTGGCTCATTGGAATTACCGCCGCTGCTTTCTTCTGTTTCTTCGATGCTTGGGAGGCCGGTACAGTAATCACCTTCGTACGTGCCATTTCGTTCTCGTTTGCTTGTTCAAGGCCCCTGTATGCTACCATGTAATGTGTCTAGTTTAGCTCTGCACGCCGAGCTTTGGTCGCTCAGTGCTGATGGATCCAAGCGTCCATTGGCCGTCGGTAGAGGAACTTCCACTACCCCGCCGGGGTGTATCGTACTGACACACGACCTATTTGTATTTGTGTTTCTGTTCGTTCTAGGTAGACTACGACTAGCTAGCTCTAAGCTCGTCAATAGACTAACACCGTTTGTCCGCTCCGTTATCGTTCAAGTACGAGTCGCTGCCGCCGACCACTTGGACTCAACACCACCTGTGCGTCGCCCTACTCGTCGCAGCCGTCGAAAGCGTGGAGGCCGTTGTCTTCACTCGCGTTTTTCCGTTCGTTCGTCCAAGTTCCAGCGTCCGTCCACCGTCGTGTTCGAAGCACCAGTCCGTCCACCGTTCGTCCGTTCCGTAGTCGCGTATGGGGCTCACTCCTAAGTCCTGGGGTTGCGGAATTGGGTTGCGCTCGTCGCTGCCAGTTCGTAAGTGAGACCCACCGCTCGCTCGTTCCCACAGTTCCAGTCCAGGTTCAGCTCGTCGTGGCGGTCCTGAAGCGTCGTGCGTCCAATCCTCAGCGGTCGTCACTGGATACACGTGCTACCGCGTGGCGGTATCTTCGCCGCTTCAACCACCGTCTGCACGTATTTCTCAACTTTATTACCAGACACATGTCTGTACAGTGTACAATGGCCCATTCGCTTATCTCTTACATTTCTTTTTGAGATTTTCGGATAGATATTTTCTTTCACAGGCCTGATGATATCTATTGGGATACCTGTTTTCGCACAATCAGTAGGTTGCTGCAGCTTGCATCAAGTGAGTTTTCGTTTATGGCGTTTTAGTTAGGCGTGGCTGTTTGAGTTGAATGAGCAGAGATAAGCACTTGTATATACTGCATCTCATAACTGTGAGTATTTATTGAATGTTTTTGTATCTTTAGTTTTAACTTTGATAGTATTTTGAGTTTGGTCATTTCCTTTCTTTTCATGTCTCTTTAGATGAATTTTATTGTCATTGTGTTGTTTAGCTGATGTAGACATCTTGCCTTCCAGCTTCGTTAATTCCTTGGAGAATGTAGAAGTAGGTTTTACAGTTTGATTTTTTAGCTTTTCACATTTACTTGTGATATTTTGCGTGATGAATGACAGCACAAAGAACTATCAGATCAATTTTATCAGTTTGGCAATGTTGTCATAGACTCTAAAGAGGCTTGTTTCTCTCTTTTCTCATACTGCCAATGATGCATTACCGGTGTATTTGTCTGATTGGGTACTGTATATATGTTTCCCTTATTTTTTTTTATTTGTTTCGAGGGGTTTAACGTTTTTGTAAAGTGCCGTTTAGTAGAGGCTTGTAGCTTGCATAAATATTTTGATGCAATTGTATCGGTAGCCTTTGATACAACGACAGCACCGCCACAAAGCAAACTGTAGGTACACATTTCTTTCTGAAAAGTACATGAAAAGCATGCATAGAATTTCACATTTTTCAAGCGATTGTCCGAGGATTTTTTCTCTCGTTTTTTGTATGTGTTGCGTGCAGCACTAGTAGCAAGTATGTGGACTACCGCTTCCATTGAGCGATGATATTCTTGTAGCAAGGAGCTAGCAAATACCTTATAAACTTAACGATCATTTTACAGAGGCATTTGTGCGTGTCATTCTCGTTATCATTTTCGTTCTCTTTTGTTTTTTCTCTTTGTTTTCGTTTTCTTCTCTTATTGTTTGAGATAGGTATCGACGGAGTTTGGTATTCGTCACCTTAATTAAACTACTACAGTAGTAAATGCAAGTTTGTTGCTTTGTCTTGCAGACAGAATTAATCGGAGAGCTCCAAGGTTTTGGTAACGTCTTGTAGATATGCTACACATGTAGGTATGCGATATAAACTTGTCTGCCTCATGGGCGGTCTTACAGCAGTAGTTTGCACAGCCTGTGGCTGGCAATGATTGAAGTCGGGTCCAGAGCTCTTGGCCTACTGGATTAAGGACATAGCGTGGCAGACGTCCTGCTCACGCAGGGCAACAGCATGGGAAGCTGGCGCAGTGGGCAGAATCGCCTCACAACTCGGCAATAGCCGATAGCACGGAAAGTTTTACTCATGCAGCGCTTCAGTTCAGCGACTGGCGCTGAGGCATCGTGGCCTCCCAGCACGGCGACAGCACATGCGGCACTACAGCGTCATGGCTGGTGCTTACAGTAGTAGGCTTCACGGCCTCAGGTCTACACTTGATAGTCGTCGTCCAGGTCGTCTCTGTTCCACCATTTCCACGCTGGTGAAGCGTTAGGGTCCATACCCCATTGAGCTCATAACCTGTTGAAGTAATGATATGCGCAGAGTTGTTAGGGCAATACAGCATGGAGTGAGGACAAAGGTAGAGGCTTAGGCGGCGATTATGAACAGGAAGTCTTGAGCGTAGATGAAGAATGGGCTTGTGTGGTGAAGATGGTAAAAGAAGAAGTGATGAATTAGAGAGTCTGGTGTTCTGGAGGGGAGTTATTCTCCCCCTACCAGTCCAGTTAGGTACGAAATCTCTATATGAAATAGCACAATATTATACCCCTAGATAGATGTCATCACATCAGAGATGGTAACTTCAACAATCTCAAAATCATCTCCAGCCCACGCCTCACGGATAATTGAACATTACGCGGGCTATATTTTTACCGCAAGGAATAGTTCAGGTAGTCTATGTGAAACGCTTTCTTTTCCGCTTAAGTACGTCAGAAATTCTCTCATCATTGGGTGGAAGTCAATTTCATCTCCGTTTAAATACGCTCGGAAATTCTTCTTCCTCACTCCAGAATCCGCCGGCTCAAGGAAATATGGTGAAGCTTTTCTGTGCAGTCGTTGGTGCGGTGGGCAGCGCGTTCGAGGTGGACATCGCTGAAGACGCTTCGGTGTCCGCGTTGAAGAAGGCAATCAAGGCGGAGAAAATGTACCAGTTTCCTGCGGACGAGCTGCAGCTCTTCCTGGCTAAGACGGCGGACGGCGGGTGGCTGCGGTCGGATGACCCTGATGTGACTAGTATGCGGAGTGGAGCTATTCCTGAGCAAGTGAAGAAGCTGCTGAACGAAGAAATCGACCCAGCAGAAGAGATTGGCGACTTGTTTGGAGGTGCTCCAACGAAGAAGACGATCCATGTGCTGGTAGTGGTTCTGGAGGCTGGTGTATCAGGAGACAACGACGGGCGAAGCTTTCAGAAGTTCAGTGTACCAATCTCGTTTTCCAAGGCGAGAAACGAGGGAGGAGTGCCTGCAACTTTTAGAACCAACCGATCAACGACCACTGAAGCACTTTTCAATCTTCTGTTTCCCGATGATGACGAGTATTTTCCAGTGATATTCGTCCGCGCTCCCCCTTTGTCCGGTAAGACGGCAATGTGTGATCTACTTTACAATCACATTGTTCGCTCCAAGCCTGATGCACTTGTTTCCCGCATTCGAGCAAACAGAATGACTGAAGATGGCAAGTTTGGTGATTTTTTCAAGCTCCAATATGGCTGTGAATTTGAAGCGCTCTGCGCACGTAAATGCGATCGAGTGGTACTAATTGATGAAGCCCAAATTACGTATAACGATGAGCAGCTCTGGAGAGGATACGTGAAAGACGCTTTGGACTCGCAAATACCCAGCCTACGCTTCGTTCTTTTTTCATCGTATGGCAGCTTTGATGCCTACCGCAAGCATCAACGCGCTGGAACTCCAATCCTTATCCCTCCTCAGAATACGTTTGGATTGAATGCAACGCCATCCAAGCCTGGTCTGCAGCTTTCACGTGTGGAGCTGGAAGAAATGGTTCGGAATAGCATTGGCGCATCAGTCTCCGATCTCATCTGGATTCTGTGCTCGGGTCATATAGGAATTGCTCGAGCAATCCTCATGTTTTTGTCTTGCAAGTTTGGCTCGAAAACGCCAAATGCTGAAGATCTTGAGATGGAACTTCGCTCCGTGGAGCTGCTGCACTACATTCGCTGCAGCTATCGGGGTATCCCGACTGCTGATGCTTTCCAGCGAGTGAAAAAAGCTAATGATCTGTCAGAAGAATCAACACTGAAGATGAGTGAAATCTTGAATGGTGTTGCTTCTGGGCAGATTATGCTCGTATCTGATGGGCAGCGAACTCCTAGAAGTCAGACTGCCGTGGAATATTTGACGAAGTACGGGTTCTTGTACGAGGATCAGGCGCAGCAGCTCCAATTCGCTTCAAGCATGCACCTCAAGATCTGGCTACATTCGAACCGAACGGAACCAATCGGGTATATGGTATCAGATATCTCACATGAAGACTTCGTTCTCGCTTGTGTAAAGCGAATGAGTGCTTCGCGTCTGCAGAATTTCGCGACCGAAAACACCTCGAGCATTGCTCGGGAACGCCAAATTCAAATGGAGTTATACAGCGCCACAACATCATGCTTGCCTCGAGGTGTGTTGGTTACCCCAGAATGGCGCACGGACGATGGCAAAGGATTCATTGATTTGATGATTCGTGGGTCGAGCATCCTTTGGTTTTGGGAGTTGCTTGTGAATGGCGATGATGCTGTTAACTATTCAAAACGATTTGAAACTGGGGGGAAGTACTATGGGAGCCTAACTGGAAGTTCTAGATATGTGCTCATCGATTTTCGTCAGAATAAGGGCGTTCGGCATGAGAAGCATGGGTTTCTGTATGTGTCGTTCGTGGATTCTTACACCAAAGCGCTGGTTTTCAGTCTTGGCAAGTCCGTTGTCAGTATCGAACTGTCAAGCTAATCAATCGCTGGTGGTCCCGTTTAATGCACGCTTGTTCGGGTGGAGCAGAATTAGAATTATTAAAAATGAAAAACCGTTTTAATGCTTCACCTAAAGATTGGAACCAACGCGCATCTTGACGAAGAATCGCCACATCACTGGCGATGAGAACAGATAACGCTGCTCAGTTTGAACCAGAATACCCTTTTGAAGACATTGCTCGACTATGTTATCATCCGAACCAGGGTTGGCGCCGTAAGCAATGCGTTCTAGCCGATCCAGCTCTTCTGTGCTAAGTGTCTTCAATATCCATACAGCACGTGTTGATATCAAGCTTTCAAACAGCTCGTTATCATTGGCTTGATACAGTGATCCACTTTGCAGCATACGGATCCAGGCGTCAGCCGATGGTAGATCACTCCCACTTCTTTTACGAGAAAAATACACTTCATTGAGTGTATGAATGGCAGTCGCGCACAGACCAACGCCCAATCTGCACCTGGTACTGCATTTTCATCGTCGTCATTGGCCGTGTCCACTTCAGCTTCATCGTCGACCTCTGCTTCGTCCGCAAAGTCCTCCTTCGGGTACTGCGGCCTGGGCCAGTCGAAGCGGAGAGCAGCGAGCGCCTGATCACAGGTGAAGTCAAGTGCAGCGCACACAGCTTCACCGTACCCAAGCTTAAGCTTGGAGGCAGGGAAATCAAGTGGGAAACCCAAGGTTTTAAGGGTCAGAATGAGCTTGTTGACGCTTGTGTTGGGGTCGTCGTACTTGTCCACCACGAAGTCCTGGTTGCAGCTTTTAACCCCCAGGAACGTCACGAGGTCCAGGAAGCTCTTAAACTGTGCGCTGGCGTTGACGTCAGGCCCTATTTCAGCGAACTGCGTCTCGTTGAAGGGTGAAAAGCTTTTCTTCTTGCCGAATTCACGTTCATATTGCAGTACACGCAGCTTCTCCAATACGTTGCCCATAAGCGTCACACTCACGTCCTGCAACGCACAGTTAAATAGCTTCAACAAGACAGTTGTGCATGTATACATAGAGTCCTTGTTCCAACCTCACGAGGTGCTTGCTCAGCGTCGCCACCTTTCGTCCGCCATTTTAACGTCCCTAACAAGGTAAGATGGCTACACTGATAGCATCGTTTCAAGATCGTTTCATACACTTTAAGAGCATTATGTACCCATATCATACAACTGTATACGCTCTTGAGCTCTCTAACTTGCACAATAAGCGCTGGTCATGCATTAGACAAGTCCGTGTATGCGACCAGCTCTCTAGCTCCTCCGACGCTGCGCTAGCCTGCCCCAGCTTCTGATCTACAAGACGGCATATCTAGCTCTACACTGGACCTTCTAGAAGCTTCAGATCTGCCTTCTGCGTCTCAAAATGAGGCTGCGAACGTGGCCACCACCGCACTACATCTGGAACGCTACGCGTCAGAGCTGCTGCTATGACTCCAGCGCCCGGACGCGGCTGCTCCTGCAGATGACGCGCCATCCAGAGCTGCTGGACGACCTGCCGCTTCTCTTCGCGTGGCTCTCGCTCTTCCTGACACAACACGAAGAAGGGCGTCGATCGCCATGCAGCAGCTGGACAGATCTGGGGATATAGCTGCAGTTGCTGAGCAATTTGCATTGAAGAGTGCGCTTACGTTGCTGTACTGGAAGCACGAGGGCGACTGCCAGCAGCTACAGAGAGCAGAAGACAGCGACGCTATTGCGACCGCTAATAACCGCCCGAAAGTTGTGTTTCAGGACGAGAAAGGATTGTTAAAGTGGGTGTTAGACCGCAGAGAAGCGCCGCTTACAAGACAGGACATTGTTGACCACGTGCTGGAGGAGTATCCGATGTTCGCAGCCTCCAAGACTGCGGCGGCTCTCAAATTAGATTCCTCAAGAAGTACCTTCCGTCGAAGACTTTGCCGGTGTCCAAGAAGAAGACTGATGCTGTCTGTGATATGGACGCTAGAGCTTCAGTTTCTACGAATATGATCGTGGTTGGAATCCACCAGGGCGTGAATGTGGCGCCAGTTCCTGCGAGTTCGAATCTGGTTTCTATTCTTGTCGGGGTTGCCACTCCTTCTCGTGTTCGCACTTCGTAGCTCTTTTGATACGACAAGCGAGCGTCGTGTGTGCGCTGGTAGCAGCGCTTCTGGGCTGCTTTAATGCGCTCTTTGTTAGCGAGGTATTGTTCAGGTGAGTACGTCATCTTAGTAAATTACTATTTGTTAGGATAAAAAAATAATCGCAGACCCTAAAAAGTTCATCTTTATTTTCTGCATCAACGGCATCAAGCTTTCAACAAATTGTCAAGATCATGAACTCATGTTGAAGCAGACTAACCTCAAAACTTTTCTAATATTAAATCCTGTAGACGACATCCATTGCGGAATTAAAGACCACAACACCTGCCACTCGTGCGTCATAACATACGACGAAGAGCTTGTCGCAGTCGCGCATATCTGCCGCTATACGTTCCATCGCCACATGGTCAATCGAAACAACACGCCTAAAGTCAATCAGACAGAAATCACTCAACTTAAGTGAGAAGTAGCTACCACCAGGGGAAAATCGTTCGATGTGTTCAACCAAGTTGCTGGCTTCTCTCAGTAACTCGATGCCCCAAAAGATGTCACCTCCATGAATTGTAAAATCAACGAACCCACTGGACCCAAACAACGCACCCACGTCGGCAGACGTCACAAAAGTGCTTGGTATGCAGCGGTATGCAGCCTTGTAAAATTCCATTTGCCACGTTCTTTCCAGAGGAATATCGCTTGACAAACTTCTGCCAAGCGTCTGGCGGATGCTATTGTAATCGATCGATCGCATCACTCGAGCGACCATTTCTGGAAGAGTTTTGGGGGCATCTAGTGCTCGGACAATGTGACCAACGCGCATCTTGACGAAGAATCGCCACATCACTGGCGATGAGAACAGATAACGCTGCTCAGTTTGAACCAGAATACCCTTTTGAAGACATTGCTCGACTATGTTATCATCCGAACCAGGGTTGGCGCCGTAAGCAATGCGTTCTAGCCGATCCAGCTCTTCTGTGCTAAGTGTCTTCAATATCCATACAGCACGTGTTGATATCAAGCTTTCAAACAGCTCGTTATCATTGGCTTGATACAGTGATCCACTTTGCAGCATACGGATCCAGGCGTCAGCCGATGGTAGATCACTCCCACTTCTTTTACGAGAAAAATACACTTCATTGAGTGTATGAATGGCAGTCGCGCACAGACCAACGTGCCCACCTGTCAGCTCTTCCAAATTGGCACAGAATGCCTCCAATGCGGATAACCTTTCAAGAAACGCAATTCCCTTGAACCACTTGCTGACGTACTCTTGGACTTCATCATGACTAAAGTTCAGCTCTTCAATAGTGAAAACCATTCTTTTGTCGAACTGGACTGGAGTAGCGAGTAGCGTGTACGCAGCGCCAGACCCATAAGCTGCAAACATCAAGATCCTCACGCTGTATGCCGCGTTGTTGAGAACATATTTGACTAGCTGCCAAAACATAGTAGATTTGTGTCTCGGGGAAGACGTTCCTTGTCTGTAGATCACTTGCGCCTCGTCCAATACGATATACACCATGTATCCGTGGCTTGGAAGCGTCGACTTCGCATCTGCCCAGGAAACCTCGCACTGCTGCTTGAAGATGTCCTCAAAAGTCTCATCCTCGGATATCCCCAATGCCGACACGTTGAACACAACAGATTTCTTCCTTTCCTCCCTGTGTTTAGTGACCAACGTGCGGCTCACTAATGTCGCCAGTGATGTTTTCCCAGTCATTGGTGGACTTTTGACAAGCACAACGTGCGTTTCGTCGAGTCGGTCGATGATATCCGCGGTAAGGGCACTTCGAGACAGTGTTCGTTCGTCGTTTAGATCAATGCCTTCCCCTCTCCCAACCGATCCCTGCAGACCATACCACACATCCTGGTATTCGACGGTATTCACTTTTTGCAATAATGCTGAGCCAACACCAGCCTCCAGAACCACTACCAGCACATGGATCGTCTTCTTCTTTGGAGCACCTCCAAACAAGTCGCCAATCTCTTCTGCTGGGTCGATTTCTTCGTTCAGCAGCTTCTTCACTTGCTCAGGAATAGCTCCACTCCGCATACTAGTCACATCAGGGTCATCCGACCGCAGCCACCCGCCGTCCGCCGTCTTAGCCAGGAAGAGCTGCAGCTCGTCCGCAGGAAACTGGTACATTTTCTCCGCCTTGATTGCCTTCTTCAACGCGGACACCGAAGCGTCTTCAGCGATGTCCACCTCGAACGCGCTGCCCACCGCACCAACGACTGCACAGAAAAGCTTCACCATATTTCCTTGAGCCGGCGGATTCTGGAGTGAGGAAGAAGAATTTCCGAGCGTATTTAAACGGAGATGAAATTGACTTCCACCCAATGATGAGAGAATTTCTGACGTACTTAAGCGGAAAAGAAAGCGTTTCACATAGACTACTCGCGCTGCTCTGAACTATTCCTTGCGGTAAAAATATAGCCCGCGTAATGTTCAATTATCCGTGAGGCGTGGGCTGGAGATGATTTTGAGATGAAGTAAGTGGCCAAGACTTGCGTCTTACTGTTGTACTTTAAAGTATATACTAATGTATACCTACTTTCCTGAGTCAAGAAGTTCGTCGCCTCCTTTATCAAGATCTCATGGTTAAAAAATGCCAATTGTCCTATCAACAGTACAAACGTTAGGAAACTCAGTTTCAAGTTGAGAATCCTTTTGGAAAAGGTTTCCAGTCCATTCCAGTCGTTCAGATATTCTTCCACTTGAGCGTGGAGTTTCTCCACATCCAAAATCTCCTCGTAAACCTTCGGGTCCGCACCTGGCACCGACGTACTGGAGAAGGCTTTAAGACGGAGCTATCTCTTCTGGGTATGAACAACACATGCGAGGACCAAAAGGAAGGAGATGAGGCCGCTTCACCTGCACTTTTCGATTATTTAACTGTCATTGGAGTGGATGTGCTCGACGTCAAGACCCACCACTTCTGGAACCAACGCAAGAACGTGTTTGAAGCGACCGTCGCGTTCGCTCAGTCAATTCAAAGCCGAGAGTCTGGAACATTTTGTTTTCCCACCGGCATCAAAGCTACGAATGTGATGCGCAATGAACTTCCAGATGGAAGTGTGTATTCCGAGGAAGGAGTGTTTTTTGTACTGATGCTATCTGGAGGAAGTGTACTGTACAAGGGCGATAACTATTCGAGGTGGAGGTGACGACGGCAAAGAGCCTGGAAATGCCCATTTGCTACTGTATCATTGCGCAGGTTCCGTTCATACCCTTTTTCCGAGCTGTACTACAAGGATTCCTGGGTATATGAACAATGCAGTGGTGCCTCCTTTTGCTTGTTTAGCTAACTCTATTGACATTTTTATCAACAGATTCTCTTCGACATGAATTTGAGGAACTGAAAGGTCTTGCTGCTGCAAGACACGAAGTCGTAAGGGACTGAGCGAGGACGTGAACGTCAGCAAATACTTCGATGAACCAATGCTGAAGGAACTGGCAAGACACGAGATTGAGCTGCAGAACCTCATCTGAGAGAAGTCTCACCACATTCTGTGGACATTATTGTCCACCTGTCCTCCAAAACGTCATTCCTCTGAAATACTGACTTTAGTTAGCAAAATGCAGTACGTGGAGCTATTTCTTGCTTGATTGTCTGCACTCTAACGATTCTTTATGGCTGCGTAGGCTCAATAAAGCAGCGAAAGAGGTTTTTGTGTCGACTATGGGGTCGGCAACGCGTTTTCCTCCTCCTTTTCAATCTCTTGGGCCCTTCATGCAGCACTATGCCTCAAACAGGTAAATAAGCGTTGTTTTTTCACTATCCTTTTGTACTAAAGTAAAGACTGTCTTCCAGTGGTTAGAAACTTGTATTGATTCAGAGGTCCTTTGGGCTCGCTTGATACGGTGGAAGCATTGGTGACTGCTATTGTTGATGAGAATCCATCACTACGGAGACTTTCAAGTCTCTTGCCCATGAACGGGAATTGTTACTCTTTACTACTTCAGAACCAGGTACAATGGCCAATTCTACGGATATGAAAAGCTATCATTACAGGTACAGTACACTTTGTAGCTTGTACTGGCCGTTTTACTTTACAAAGTGTCATTTGTAGGATTTCCGAGGTCTTCTGCGGTGGCTACGCAAGCTTCAACTGGTAGTAGGAAGCTGCTTGGTAGATGCTGAACTATCCGTGAAGATTGAGAACTTGTTCTCAACTCGACTTGTCCCTATCCAGCAGCTTTGCTCTATTGTACTTGGTTCTTCACTGAAGTAGGAACACAGGATAGGAGAGCTGGCTAAGCTCCCTGGAGTTGTTGCCTTCCGTGTATTCAGCTAATGCAAAAGTGAGAAGAGCTTCCTCACTTGATATCAAGTACCATCGGTAAGCTCTTCTTGTCTATTTCTAATTGCCAGTCATATCGACTAACATGTACGCAACTCACTACTATTCAGATTGGTTTCCTCAACGCTTATCGCAAGCGTTGACCAGCACTGCAATCTCAACATGCTCGTCAGATCTCGAATTTCTAATTGCCAGTCATATCGACTAACATGTACGCAACTCACTACTATTCAGATTGGTTTCCTCAACGCTTATCGCAAGCGTTGACCAGCACTGCAATCTCAACATGCTCGTCAGATCTCGAATCTCTTTGCTTGCTGATTCAGGAGACAGAAGAGAAGGATCAGAATTCAATGGAGATAAACAGTGAGAGTGAGACGAAGACGTCAACTTCGCACCTACGTGAGGTCCGATCTCAAATTCGTCAGTGCGAGGTGGAAGTTATTGGGTACCAGGCTGAAGCTTGAGGCCCATGAACACCACGTAATCCCCAGCACCCTGTCAATCGCCGGTCGATCAGTCAATTAATCAATCTATTCTCTCTTCCAAACACCACAAAAAAACCACGCATCAACGTTTCGAACTACGGCATGCCGACGTGTTGGCGTGACACTCTGCAGTTGCATGGAATGTTGATATTGGCGAGCCCGTAGAGCTTAGCATCGACTTGGCAGCAGTTGCGGTAGACGTTAAGCTTGTAGGGCGTGATCATCACAACATCTCCTGGGTGTGGGAGCTTCGGGTCGTTAACGTCTACTTTGAGCAGAGAAACCGTAATAAGGAACTGATTCGTTTCAAACGGATCGTCACGTTGCGCTTGCTTGAAAGCCTGTGGATGTAGATATCACTTGTGAGTGAATCTCGACGTTGTATATAGTGTTTTGCAGTGTTTATGACCTGCTATTGCTCCTGTAATGGTTCGGGCGCTTGGTATTCGCCAAAGTAGAGCCGCAAGAATTGTAGGTTGGTGACCGTGTCAGGCGCAATCCAAAGTAGCCGCGCCTTAATGCGTATCGACGCGCACACTTTTTGTCTTTTCCGTCATTGTGCACGATATATTCTCGCAAGTCTGTCCGTGAGCAAGTTTAAGGTTAGGAGGATGACAACGAAGTGGTGATAGATACTTCCCGTCAACATTGTCGATAGTTTTGCGGTGGTGCTTGTCAATGGTGCTCTTGAGTTTCTTCAAGGGCGACTGGTATTTCGTGGTAGAGGGCGACAGAAGGTCGGCTGTGACGTTGTCAATTGCCTGCTTGCCGACCATCTCTTTATCGCGTTGCTTCTTAGGTGGCATGTCTTCGGTAGTAACGGAGAAAGTAACGAGCTCTGAGAAGCTTGATGAATGCTGTGGTTCATAAATACGAGGTTGGCGCGGCTGTCATTAGGGACCAGACGTAGCGCGGATGACGATAGCATAACCATACAACATTTAATGAATTGTTGTGAGTGAGCATGCCAGAACGTTAGCATGTGCAACTAGGACGTTGTAATACGGGATGGCCAACGAGAGCACGTATTTGCTTCATGACGGCACGCCGTCGGTATAAGCTTTTCGCAATATGCATGCTGCACGCGCTGGTGAATGTTCTTTTATTCGAAGCTATTCATGAAGAAACGCATTGTGTGTAAATGGCAGGAGCTGTCGACCGAGCTTTCGCGACAGTTCGTATCGTCGAAGCAAACGTGTCTATGGGTGGTAATTGGCTTACACCTGCAAACGTAAGTTGCACATTGTTCGTGGATGTTGCTCTCCATGGGCGTAACAGCTATTCATCGAGTTTACAATGCTTTTGGTGCAGGGTGATGCTCCAATTTGTACATGTGAGCTTTACGAAGGCGAGGAAATTGGATGCCTGGATGGATGCCTGAATCATTCGGTACACGTGTATGTTTGTATTAACTGTTGCATACCAGTGCATGAGAGTTCGTTGCGGTGGCCGACAACAGATGCGATTGGAGTGTTCTATCGAAAGCTGTCCGTGTGGTAATCGTTGCTGCAATCGGCAGCTTCAGGTTGGCGCAACACTTTAAGACCGCAGTGGTCGATTGTGGACGTAAAGGTGTCGGCGTCATCACTCTCGAAGATATCACCGAAGGATGTCTTGTTGGCGAGTACGTCGGGGGAGGGGGGCAAGATGCTCAGTTACGAACCCAGGTAAATCATGGATCGAAATCGTGTGCGGTTGGAATCATATTACTAGATCTGGCTTTTGTAGCGGAAGGCATTCTTACGTGATGCAGATCAGTGCTGATGCAGTCATTGATGCAACTCGAATTGGCGGTCGCATGCGGTTTGTAAATCACTCATGCGATCCCAATTGTAAAGTTGAAAAATGGTGCGTTCGAGGCCAAGAGCGCCGCGGATTGTTTGCCATTCGACACGTGGCAGCAGGTGAAGAAGTTATCATTGATTACAATTTCCATTCCGTCAATGCCGAGGTTTGAATCTCCCGTCAAAACAAGGTATCTATTGTCTAATTCGCTTCCGGTGGCAGGGCTTTAAGTGCTTATGCGGGTCAAAGTCGTGTCGAGGAGCTATCGGTTCGCAATATCGCCAGCAAGACGTCGAGCATGGACGAAACAAGGAAGCATCAAAGAAAACTCAATTTGTCCAGCTCACGCTAGATCGTTTCTTGCGGCATTGACGATAATACTTGACAAAGTCATACAAACCAATCGATTGGTGTGTTTGTACTGCCTCCCTAGATTGCCGTTTTGTCGAACCGTAACTTGTACTTCAAAGCGAAATGCTGGGACCGGGATCTTGGTGTTGAAGTAGCAAAGACATATCCACACTCGACTTTACTTCAAACAAAGAAGATAGCAGTGGCGATAACCCCATCGTTTTGAGAGTCATTGACATTTGACTACTGCCAGCACGGCTTGATAGTGGCCATAGCGCATGGTTTTCAGTGTTGAGGAACGACGAGAGCAACATAGACTTGCTGTACAGCGTAATCGAGCCCGAGAGAGTCCTGAGGCAAGAGCCAAGAGACTACGCCGACAACGGGAGAGGCAACAACGTGTACGTACTACTCGTGGTGGGAATGAAGTACATGAGACCGTCGAGGAATCACAGCAAAGTTGGCTAGACGGCGGTGTTCCGAGACTTCGACCGGTTTCTAACCGCACGCAGAAAGAAGCTCTGTATCGGTTGAGGCTGGTGTTAGGACCCTCCGGACTTGATGACGCGACGTGCGCCGTGTGTGACTGCAGCAAGCTACGAAAGTCGATGCACATGATATCACTAGGCGATGATCGTGACCGTATTCAGCAGATGCATTTACTGCTGTCCAGCGTCGACGAACAGTTGCCAATGGAATTGGCAGCAGAGTATGATTGCTCCGTGTTGTTTTCTTGCTTAGGTGGAATGCTACTGTCGAAACGTTGCATCCACCCGGCTGGTTACATTCAAGCTTGTCAAGAGTGCAATGCTAGTTTAACTAAGCAGTTGCTGCCAAAATTCTCGATCAAGAATGAGTTTTATGTGGGCTCGCTGCCGAATCGGCTTACGAACACGAAGCTACCGGAGCGCTTCATGACACAGACTGTCATGGTTTTCGCAGTGATGCGAGTTATGCGTGGGGGCTCACATCGCGCGATCCGTTCGCATTGCCTTGCCTTCGACTCAATACCGGGTCCAGCTACCACGCTGCTACCAACGTCTGCCCGCAACATCAGCTGCTATCGTGTCGTGATGCCTGGTCCATTCACTACCGAGCAACAGGCTCGCGTTCGTCAAATGCACCTAGTTCGCCGTCAAATGGTCGAGGATTTGCTGGTCTTTTACTGCGAACACAACATACTATACGAGGATGTCACTGTTGACTGCTCAGGTCTCGCCTCCGAGGTAGTGGCGGAACATTTAATATGTGAGGAAGCTGACGTGGACGTTGAAGCCGGTGATGTTGATGACGAGAGCGATCGAGTAGGCAGTTCCACTGAAGTGGGCGACGCGGTCGGAGAAACCGATGTCGTTGAACATCGGGTGGTGTTTATCGCGAGTGTCGAGACGTTGAACGTCTTGACACGTACTGGTACTTGATTGCAGTACCAGAGGATGCGGTTGGAGAATCCGCCGACGAGTGCGTCGGCGTTGACCGCACTTCCAACGATGAGTTGAAAGCGCTTCGCGTGAGACTTGTACGATGGACGCATCGAACAAATTTGCATTCTCTCGGATGTCGAGAGAGTGGATCGTGAAGCCGAAGAGCTGAAGCAGCTCGTCGTCGATGGCATCACTGAGGGCGATGACCCCCTCAGTCCGAAGACCAAGAAGCAGCGCTTCGAGGAGCAGAGTTGGGACTCGTTGAGGTCGAGTCCCTAGTACGAGATTCTGCGGGAGTACAAGGATGTACTCCCGGACGAGATTCCTTCGGAGCTTCCGAAGGATAAGGGCGTACAGCACGAGATTGATCTCGTGCCGGGCACGAAGTACTGTGTTACACGGCAGTGGCCACTGCCGCGTGAACAAGTGCAAGCGATCGACGACTTCTTTGAAAGTCGTCGTCTTGCAGGTCAAGTGGGGGAATCAAAGTCCCCGCACAGTGCCCCAACGTTCTGTGTTAAGAAACCACAGGGCGGCTGGCGCATCGTTCATGCGTACAACAAGTTGAACGATGCGACGATACCGGCGCAGACGCCGATACCGCGAAAAGATGTTATCATCGATTCGATGGCCTTGAGCACTGTCTTCAATGCTCTAGATCTGCGTGATGGATTCTATCAAATCCTCATGCGTGAGAGGGACATCCCTCTCACAGCGGTAAGCGCTCCAAGCGGTATGCTTTGGGAGTGGCTCGTCATGCCACAGGGGGTTAAGAATTCCCCTGCGACGTTCAATAGATGCGTGACACATCTATTGCGCTCGGTGCGCGACTTCGCACCGAGCTACTTCGACGACGTGTTTGTCCACAGTCGGGCTGTGAACGGAAAGACGGACATTGAGATGCACAAGGTGCATCTCCGGAAGCTGCTAGAGCATATGAGGAAACATAAGCTCTTTGCGATCCTGAAGAAGTGTATCTTCGGGGCGAGCGAGATACCCGTGCTGGGGTGTCTCGTGGGGAAAGACGGCGTGCGCCCTGACCCAGAGAAGGTCCGAGTGATCAATGAGTGGCCCACGCCATCCAATGTGAAGGAACTGAGGCAGTTCCTTGGGCTTGCCACGTACTTGTGCAAGTACGTGGAGAACTATGCGGGCAAAATTCGCCCGTTGTCACAGCTTCGTAAGAAAGAAGCTGAGTGGATTTGGACGACCGAGTGCGAGGAGGCATTCGGTGCAGTCAAGCAGGGCTTGACTGAAGCGCCGATCTTGGCCGTGGCGGACCAAGATCGTCCATTCCACGTAGTGTGCGATGCATCCGATTTTGCAATCGGATGTGCATTGATGCAGCACGATCACGAAGGGCGTGATCGTGTGGTCTACTATCAATCGCGTCAGCTGAAGCCAGCTGAGCGTAACTACCCCGTACATGACAAGGAACTCCTTGCCATGAAGTATGCACTCGCAAAATTCCGAGTGTATCTACTTGGGAGTAGACCGTTCGTGGTCTATACAAACCACGCATCATTGCGGACGGCGATTAAGTCGCCGCACATCTCGCAACGTATGGCGAGATGGTTGTCCTTCTTCGCGGAGTACAACTTCCGGGTGGAGTACAAACCCGGAAGACTCAACGTAGTGGCCGACGCGTTATCGCGTCGACCTGACTATGCGGAGACGGTCGACGCCAATACAGTTGGCGTCGTGAGGACAAGTGTGCCGTCGTCAACGCTGGTTGACGACGTGAAGAACGCGTATGCAAGAGATGCAGACGCGAAGGGGTTGCTGGAGTTCCTCGCAGCACCTTCCGACATGGCACGTCGGAAGCTAACCCCTCATCTTCGAGCTCGTGTACACCGCTATCATGTACACGAAGGCCTACTGTTGTACAGTGCAGTAGACGACAATGCGGATGGCATTGTCGTTCCGAATGATCATGACCTCCGGTTGAGGATCATGTTCGAGTATCACGATGCCCCTACGGCAGGGCATCCGGGTCGTGAGAAGACATATACTCTTCTCACGCGTGACTTCTACTTGCACCACCAGTACAAGTGGGTGCGCAAGTACGTACGTGCTTGCGAGGTTTGTCAACGCGTGAAGCCTGCGCGGTTCTCGCAGGCTCCTCTTCAATCACTTCCGACTCCGTCGGAGTGTTGGCAGTCCATGTCCATGGACTTTGTCTTCGGTCTTCCGCCTGACAGCAATCGGAGGACGGACATCGTTATCTTTGTGGACCGATTCAGCAAGATGGTCCATCTTTTTCTACCGTCCCGGCTACTGTTCCAGCCGCGCAGACTGCGCGACTGTTTGTTGACATGGTGTTCAAACACCATGGCATGCCGCTCGACACTGTGTCGGACCGTGATCCACGCTTCACAGCGCGGTTCTGGCAAGAAATGTTTACACTTCTTGGTTCACAGTTGTCAATGTCGACTGCGGATCATCCGCAGACGGATGGACAGACCGAACGCGTCAACCGTGCATTGGGTGACGCGCTGAAGAGCTACGCTCACTCGTTCCCGCATTGGAGCGAGTGCTTGCCGATGGCAGAGTTTGCCATCAACAACTCGGTGCATGCCTCGACTGGGCATACACCGTTCTATGTGAATGCCATGAGGCATCCACGATTGCCGAGCATGCTCGGTGGGGTAGCTTCCTCCTTAAGTGGGGGAGGATCTACGGTTGCGTCCGAACAACCGCAGAATACGAATGATAGCAGCACACTATCAGCTGCGGTGACGCGTGCGACGTCTCGTTCGAGCAGGAACGAGCGCGCGATGTCTGTGCCGGGCACAGACATGAGAGATGATAGCGAGCAGGCAGGGCCTGCTGCTGACAAAGGCGACAAGCTGAAAGGATTCAGCTCGGGTGCGCTAGATTTTGTCCAGCGAAGACAAGCCGTAATACGGTTTGTCCAGGATGCTATCGCAGCTTCTGTCGATCGACAGAAGCTGAACGCTGATACTGTTGGTAGAGGCAACATCAATGAATTCAAAAAGGGTTCATTAGTTTTGTTAGCTACACAAAATCTACCTAGACATGCAGTGTCTGACTTTGGAGCAAGCAAGCTTGCTCCAAGATTCATTGGGCCGTTCAAGGTACTTGAACGGCATGGTAACGCGTACCGGCTGGACATACCTTCCAGCATGAGGCTCCACCCGACCTTCTACGTCGGGCGGTTGAAGCCGTACGTGGAGCACGGATTACCTAGGATTGGTAATCCGAGAGAGGAGTGCGAGAAGCCTGGAAGGCCTTCACGAGACCGTCAACACGGTCGATCAGCCGGTTCACTCTCGTCCCGAGACCGGACGAGAGGTTCGAGGCAGTCTGAGCTGCCTGGCCAACCTCAGCACGGAGGACACGGACCTCCTGCTTCAGAGCCGCTATCTCAGCGCTCTGTGACTGCTTCAGTGCAGCAACTCCATCGTACAGGGAACGATCGTCGTGGTCATAGCGTTGACCTTACAGAGGGAGTGTTTCCGCCCCCTCCGCCGCCGTTGCGCGACGCGCGTGGAGCGATCCGCTGGATTGTGGAGCGGATCGTGGCTCATAAGAGAACGAACTCTCAAGAGGTTCGTTTTCGTATTCGTTGGAGAGGATTTCCTCCCCAACGAGACACGTGGGAGCCGGGGAACGTCCTGATGGAGGACGTTCCGGAAATGGTGAGGGCGTACGAAGCCCACCATAACTTGCAGGATTAAATCCTGCACGGGAAGTGCTGCGGTCGACCACAGCACTCGGAGCTTCGCGTGGCTCGAGACGAGCACGGAGCCCTTGATGTGATCGGGTACACGGGTGAGCGTGTACCCCGTAAGATCACTTTCGGAGAGACGTGCTGCCCCGGGCGGGCAGCACGGGCAGAATGTGCCGAAGAGAACGGCACATGAGATCCCCGCTTCCATGGATTGATCATGGAGGCGTTCACACTTACCACGGCTGGTGTAAGTGTAGAAGCGATCGCGAGTCGCGACAACGCGCTCGCGATATGCCTTCGGGTCTTTGTTGAAGTTATCAACAAAGGCGTTCCACGACTGACAAAGTGCCTGCCACTCTGGCACTTTGCTTTTGCGCGAAGTCTTCTTCGCTGCAAAATATCGGAGCTCATGGAAGAGTCCGATATAGTAGTCGCGTCTTTGAGTCTCAGACTCAAAGTCAACCTCTTTGGCGACATCGTCGTCGTTGATACTGTTGCATGAGTACAACAGTATCGGGTTCGGTGGAGAACTAGCACCGAACCGGTCATGGATCTGTGCCTCAGTAGGCATCCATGGAGTGCGCACTGGCGGATCAGTGCACGGAGCAGTGAGTGCCCTCAACATGGGGGACGCTTCTTCATCACTGCGCGGACGCTTCGAGCTGGAAGCGTCCGGGACCTCATCACGAGGTCGTCAAGACCCCAAGGGTGGGTCTGGCGTGTCTTCGGATGAAGACACAGGAGCAGGAGTCTTGCCCTCAAGCTCTCCCTCCTCGACATCGTCGTAGTCGACGATGTCTTCTTCGAAGTCATCTCCGAAGAGATCTTGGAAAGGAACAGCAGGGTGTTTGATCCCTGCTAGAGAAGACGGTTTCTTCTTTGCATGCTTCTCCTTGAGGAGAGCATGGTACTTGGTGACAGTGAGCTTCTCTGTCGAACCGCTGGAAACAGCAGTGCTAGTGAGCATTGTTGAGGTTGTTGTTCCTGCTGCAGAGGCAGCAGGTGAGGCTTGCGCGTCCGCAAGAGCGGACGGAGACGTGGGCGTTGGCGAGTTCATCGTAGAATGAACTCGAGTTCTCTCGGGAATTTGACGGTCTTGTCAAGTTCTGTTGATAGACGTATCGGGACCGATACGTCGAATCTTAACGGGGGGATGGTGTAACGGGGTTACACGTACAAGTGGCTACACCACTTGTAACTCTAACAGTTGCGATAACTGTTAGAGGTTGGAAATGGACCTCAGACCTTGGTGTGCTGTACACACCAATGGCTACATGGGCGAGCCACATCATTGAGTGGTTCGCGTGCATTTGTGCATTTTATTGGTAGAAAGTAACGGATTTCTACCAATCAATGCCCTTCACGGAAGCAGAGATTCTGCCAACCACACGTTGGCTGATCCTTTAGAAATAGATTAAACAGTTTAAGGAGGTTCCAAAATGGTTTTGTGCCAAATTCAATAACAGTTCTCACTTTACGGTATTTTGCAGTTTAAATGAGTTATATTTGATTTAACTATACTTATCGGATTAAGTATATTTAAATTAAGTCTATCTTAATTGCACGCTTCCTCATACACGTAAGCGCACGTGTACGCCACCTAGTGGGTCTAAGTGAACCCGTTACACACGGAGCTTTCGGTAGCAGGTTGAGCAACAAGCTGCGCTCGAGATTGGTATCAACGCCGCCTGTTTGGACTGGACCAAGGTAGCCGTGACCCCTCCCATCATGGACATGCTGTTTGACGCCTGGAAAGATGCTGCATCGGTAAATTCATGCGCGATATTCGACAGGCTTGATGCGAGGATATCTGAAATCAATCTTCTGAAATTAAAAAAATGCACACCGCAGGAAAACAGTTTAACGAGTTAAAGGTGGCGCGACCAAGGTCCTCATCGACCGCATTATCAAGAGCTTCCCGGATAGGTTTGAGTTGAATTCCTGGCGTTTAGGGAACATTTTCGGCTTTCAAGACTAATTTTCGCGCAATCCACGGAACGAGAGCTCTGGACTACGACGAACACTAATAGTAATGTTACACAACTCGCCAAATGCACTGCGGAGGATGAAGCGCACCAAGAAGCGCCTTCATAACGAAAAGCAAAGACGAAGACACTTGTTCTCCACGTTGCAGTTTTGGGATTGAGGTGGGAAAACCTCGAACGGTGACAAACCCCCTCTCAGTTATCCTATCCTGTGTCCTATACTAACTGCAGTATATGCTGCACACTCTCAGTCTGGGACCGAGGCTGCTATACTTCAACAGACCGTTGCTCAACTCTTGCTGTAGTACATGACGGAGCACGACAGACCACTAGAGTCGAACAACAACTATGAGATTTTCGCAGTGGTTTTTCCGAAGTTGTCGTAGTTGTAACTCTGCATCGTACTTTGGAAGTATTCTGCTGTTATTTTAGTACACAACTTGTTGCTACATGTATTGCTTACCAGGACGATCGTAGACAAGCTGCGTTGCTGAAGGAATTGGATGCAAACGTTAGAGACATTCATTTTTTATTCGTCTACAAGTCCAAGTCCATGTGCAACAACAGTTAATACGCTACTTTGACTCGATCAAAATGTTCTCCGACTGGCAAAAGAAGCTGCTGAAGTTGAGTCCAGGAGAGCGTCGATGGGTTGTACGGAACCGTTTTGGTCTGGATATTGTTGAGTAAGAGGTTCTCCAACAACTCTAAGCCTTCAAGCAGCAGGCAAAAATCGACGTCGTTTGAATCTGAGGGTAGCATGGCTGCGACGACGAGCCATAGCTTGTGTACACGAGTGGGAAATGAAATCTGTCGATCTCAGAACGACTCGCGCATTGCTGCGGAGCTTTGCAACGGAGCTCTTCGACGAAGAGTCTTTGTCGACAAGTCGAGCATGATGAGGACGAAAGTTAGTGTACCCTTTTAAACGTGTTCGGCCACCGCGTCATCGCCTAGGTGTGTTGGGGTTAGGCTCGTCAGAGCAACCTCACCATTCCCTCTACAATCTCATACTGAAGGGACACGGTACTTGTGACTCCAGTATGTAATATACGTCAAGTAAATGACTGGTAGCTGCAATTCTACACGAGAACTTTGACTACTCGATACTAGAATCTAATGAACCTCAGCGGTTCTAAGCAAACTAATCTTACTTCTCCTTTTACCCCGTTTTCTTCAAGTCCTTTGACCAACAAGCGCAAAGACCTCTACATAAACAGTAATGAGTCCCAGCCGAGCCTCAAGTGACGACTTCCCTCGACTTTCCGGCTCAAGGAACTACGACGTGTGGAAGCCCCGAGTGACGGCATCGCTTGATGGCAAGCACCTGCTCGGTTTCGTCACAAAGAAGGACTACGACGGGTTAAGCAGCGACGATGATGACGAAGACTCGTCCGACAGCGAGATGTCTGACTCTGCCGACTGTGTCGCTACGGCCTCCTCGCCAGCCGACTACGACTCGCAAGGCGTTGACTACGAGCCAAGCGCTGATGAAGACGCGTCCGGCGGTGAAGAAGATGCCAAGACCAGCGCGACCCCCCCCCCCCCCCCCCCCCCCCGGTGCGCTCGTTTTCGCAGCGCAAGTCGCAGCGTCGGGCTGCTAAGGAAAATCGCGTGCCACTGTCTTCCCGCCGCCTCCGTCGCATGGAGGCGCAGGCCAAGTCATTCCTGATGAAAACGATGGATGACGTCTGGTCAAGAACCTCACCACGGCCTACGACATCTTCCAAGCCATCTGCAAAACGTACGAGGGTGCCGCGTTCCATGGCGACCCGTACTATATTCTGCACTTCTTCATGGAAACCAAGTACGAGGAAGGGAGCGACGTGAACGAGTTTTTTTTTCCTCATCCTCGAAGACGCGATGCGAGCCGCGTCCAAAGCGACCGAATCGGTCCTCATCGACGGACAAAAGTCTGTCTACCTGTTCCACTCTATGCCAGCGTCCAGGAAGAACGACCTGCGCATTTGGAAAGGTAACCGGAAGTACATCGGGTATGACGAGCTCAAGACGAGCATCGAGGACAAGATCCGCAAAATGGAGGCTGAGACGCGTTACACTCTGGCGAAGGGTACCCCTGAAAGCCGTACTACCCAGGGAGAGCGAGCTCTCATTGCTCCAGCCCAAGCCCCGGTACGTCCGGAGACCGACAACCAGGTCTGCAGCTACTGCCAGAAGCCTCGCCATGATATTCGGCAATGTCGAGGGCTGCAAAAGGACCTTCGGGATGGTACTGTGACGGCGGGAACCGTCCTGCCTGCGAACTTTGAGTTCCGCGGTGGGAACTCTAACCGGTCCCACCCCTACGAACGACGTGGCAACAACTCCGGTCGTGGACGTGGATCCTGGAAGACTGGCGGTCGAGGTCGGACCAACGGCGGTCGGGGTGGCAACAACCGCGACAACAACAGCAAGGGACATCAGCAATCTCGTCATGGTGAAGGTGGATACGATCAGTCCCGCCGTGAAGAAGCACGCATCGCTGTCGTGACAGTGGTGAAGCCTGTTTCACCCGCCATCAGCCTAACGGCTCAAGCATCAACCACTTTCGACTCCAGCTGGACGGTCGACTCGGGCTGCACCAGCCACGTCACCCAGCATGCCGAGTGGTTCGTTTCGAAGGCTCCTGCTACTGGCACGATTACGGTCGGTGGGAAGCCTGAGATACCCATTGAAGGCACAGGTGATGTCGTCCTTCAGGTGACCGATTCTAAGGGAGGTCTGCGACAGCTGACGTTGCGTGACGTATTTTACGCACCGCAGCTTCACTACAACCTGCTGTCAGTTGCTGCCGCTGTGGAACACGACTTCCGTTTCACGTTCCAGCGAGCCGTGAGCACGGTTCAGACCGACCACCGCTTCAATCTCAAGGCGAAGAAGTCAACCACTGCAAAGCTGTACCAGTTTACAGCCACGCCGATCCAGAAGCAAGAAACCCACGTGGCTACCTCTGGTAAGTCCACTGCTGTTATGCTCTTGCACAAAAGACTTGGTCATCCTAATATTCGTGTCTTACAGGCGCTCACTAAGGACCAAGCCCTCCACGGACTCGATGCCAACACCAGAGTTCCTACAGCCAATTTCTTTTGCTCTGCATGTACTTACGCGAAGTCACACCGCACTGTATTTTCCTCCAACAGACGTGGTGAACGTGCTTCAATGCCGTTGCAAAAAGTACATTCTGATATCTGTGGACCATTACCCGTTTCTAGTCTCAGCGGGTGTCGCTACTTTGTAGTCTTCATTGATGACTTTACGCGATATATCTTTACGTACCCTATTAAGACTCGTAGCCAACTTTACTCTTGCTACGAAGACTTCCGAATGAAAGCCTTAAACATCTTCCGCTCTGATGTGCACACCTTAGAATATCCAGGTCCTACATCGGACCTGGATATTCAGGTCCTTCAAGCTGATAATGCAAAGGGGTACGAGAAGCTAGGCCGAATAGCCTTTAAACGATACGGAACTCATGCGCAATTTTCGAACGCTTACACACCACAGCAAAACGGTGTCGCTGAGCGGCGCATGCGCACGATTATGGAACGTGTACATGCCCTCCTACTTGATGCCAAACTGCCCAAAACGCTCTGGGCAGAATGTGTCAGTCACGTGACTACACTACTTAACATGACACTGAGCAAGAACACCTACACTTGCGGTCCCTATGAGCTATGGTACAATCGCAAACCAAGTGTACAATACCGGAAGGTGTTTGGGTGTGCTGCATACGCGCACATCAATGATATCTACAGGGATAAGCTAGATGCACGAGCAAAGCTCTGTCTATATCTAGGTATTCCTAGTCACAAAAAGGGGTATCGCCTCGTGGACGTTTCGACGAAGGCCATTGTTTACAGCTGTGACATCGTCTTTCAGGAAGGCAGCTATCCAACCCTTGAGGATGTCGACGACCCACCCGATCCATTGCCGCTACCGGCTCATCTGGTTGATGCTGACCCGTCTGGTGATAGTCCGACGTCCAATATTCAAACCAGCCAATCCCCAAGGGTCGGACCTGCTGTCCCACCCCTTATAACACCTGCAGCGACGCCGACTCCGCTGAACAATGCCACTGACGCTAATGACCGAGGCGAAATCATCTACTCTTTTGTAACGGAGACGCCTTCAACACCTCCAAAGTCCCCTGCTAAACGTCCTCGATACGAGGAAGCAGTCAACCTTACAGAGCTGACGTCAGAGGAGGATACTCGAGAAAACAATGAACGTACAACTCCAACTCTTAGTCTGCTTGCTGTTCGGTATGCGCCTGAGCCTAAGTCCTACAAAGCAGCCATGGAATCCCCTTATGCTAGACAATGGCGAATTGCTGCGGAATCGGAATTTGCATCACTCATGAACAATGAAACGTGGGCTTTGGTTCCGCCACCCAAAGGCCGCCGTGTTCTCCAAAACCGGTGGGTCTTCGTTGTGAAGTACACACGCTCGGGTGAAATCGACCGGTTTAAGGCACGCCTAGTTATTAAAGGCTTTCTACAGCAATATGGTATTGACTACAACGAAATCTTCTCTCCTGTTATCAGGATGGAGGTCCTACGCCTCCCCCTGGTCATAGCAGCATTACTAGACTACGAGGTCCATCAGATGGATGTGAACACAGCCTTCTTAAATGGCTTCCTTTCGGAAGAAATCTACATGGCCGAGCCCGAAGGTTTCGCAGCTACTGGCCAAGAGCACCTTGTCTGCAAACTCCCAAAGAGCCTTTAGGGCCTTAAACAAGCACCTCGTATTTGGTATCAGACACTGTGCACCTTCCTTGTGGGCCTCGGCTTTCACAAAGTGATTAAAGATAGCTGCGTCATTATGGCAACCTTTGATGGCCAAGTATGCTGCATTGCTGTCAACGTGGACGACCTGCTTATCATAGCACCCACTGTCAGCCTAGTATGCCGTTTTAAATCGGCCCTGAAACAGAGATTTTCAATGACAGATTTAAAGGAGGTGAAGTACATTCTCGGCTGGTCCATTGAACGGAACCGTAAAGCCCGAACAATCTTTATTCACCAGCAAACGTACGCTACAAATGTCCTCGATAAGTTCAAACATCTTATTTCGTACTCTATTGCGATGCCCTCAGACCGCACCATCAAGCTTACAAAAGCCATGGAGCCTCAGACCCAAGAAGAGGGGGAGGCTATGAAAGTCATCCCATACAGAGAAGTCGTAGGCAGTCTGATGTATCTCATGGTCGGCACTCGCCCAGATCTAGCATGCTTCATGCGCGAAGTCAGCCAATTCTTAGTGAACCCTGGAAAGGAGCACTGGAAAGCTGTAGTAAGAAGTCTAAAATATCTATCTGGTACAACTAACCACGGTTTGCTACTTGGTGGATCGACGTCGGTTGATGCAAGCAACCTAGCTGATCATCTCACAGCCTACACAGACTCTGACTATGCTAATTGCCCTGACGGTAGAAGGTCAGTTGGTGGGTATGTCACTATGATCGGAGCAAGTCCGATTTCATGGCTTTCGAGGAAGCACCATACGGTTGTGCTCTCGACGACAGAGGCTGAGTACATCACATTGTGCCAATGCATGCAAGAGGCAATCTTCCTCAAACTGTTACTGAAAGAGCTTGAGTTCGCGACAAGTAAACCAACTGTCATCATGGAGGACAATCAAAGCTGCATCAAAATTGCTAGCAACCCGGAACTACACGGACGATCGAAACACATCGACATCCGATACCATTTTGTTCAAGAAAAAGTAGAGCGACATGAATTCAGCGTCGTATACTGCAACACCAAATCAATGGTAGCAGACATCTTTACTAAGTCACTTGACAAACATCAGTTCCGTAACCAAAGACGAAAACTAGGAATGCAATCGATAACTGAACTAGCATAAAACTAAATACATAAGAATTATCCCGTACATATATATATATATACCACTTCACATTACCAATGAGTCACAGGACAGCGTGAGGTTTTCCCTTATCATAGGTTTACTCACTGCATCCAATAGGTGTTATCCTCACTGAGGTTTCCCTGGTACAACAGCCACCAAATATACAATAATTAGTAATATGTGAAATGAGGTATAAAATAAGAAAATGTATTATATAAATCTATGTCTCAATGGCAACCCTTCGAACAAACATTAATCGATCGATCCATTCACCGTAAGATCGCAGAGGCCGCCTAATGGTGTCATCGTACACTGTATATCGACCACCTGCAACGTGCAGGACAAATGCATGTCCAACTGCCATAGAATTACTGGCAGCAACCAAATAGAAGCCCTCCTCAAGAGGCAGCCTCTCAATTGCAGCAACACCACGATGGCCAGTTCGATGCCTATTGCACTCGATATCGACCAGTGAGAGCTCAGACCCTCGTGAGCGCATCTGAGCAACAAGCGCCCTAAACAAACGCCAGGGAACCCCATGAGACACATCTTGGTGGAGTTCAGCTGAGCGTGCAATGAATTCTTGAATGTCTGCATCTTCAACCCCTTGAGAGTCACCGACCGGTACTAACGCCTGCTGTAAAGCAAGAAAAAGGCAGGTACCTGAAGGATTTGCACCTGCAACGGATGGGTACTTCTCAGAAACGAACTGGAAGAAGTCCTCCTTCCGTCCTGCACCGACCCACTCGTCCACAATGGCCAATGCATCACTGAAGCCATCAGCCATGAGCATCTCGCGTGGCTCCCATGTCCTTGGGTGCCGACCATACTTCTTTCGCCATAACACTCTATAGAGAACCTGTCCTGAGGCTGTAGTCACACGATTTTTGATATACGCAACACCCCAGGTTGGCACTGCTTGCGCGACCTCACGGGATTTCCTGCGATTTGAAGGTCGATTTGGGCGTTCTGAATATGCTGGCACATTGATTTTGGTTAATTTTCCTGGGCGAGCACTCCGTCTAGGGTGCAATATCTGCTGTTCTAGCTGAGGCCCTTCAGGCTGAGGCGAGCGAGGCACCGCCACCGGAGCCGAGCTGATAAGTGCTGGTGACGCTGTCGATGGAAGTTGCGCAGGCCGTACGATGTCGCGCAAATACGGCAATTGCTTCCCTATCGACTGGACGACGCCTCCAATCGTCACAGGAACCACCAAGGCCGACCGCGACATCCTGTCTGGAGCTGGCGTGTTATTACAGAGATCTGGACCAGTTTGCACGCAGTCGGACCTGCAGGAGACTGAATGTGGCGGGATGTACAAAGACGGAGAATGAAAGATGTCGGCAGTCCGCAGTACAGTACAGGCGTGCTTGCAATGATTTTGCAAATCGCGATCTCGCGTCTTTGACATCTTGGCGGCTGACTCTACCAGATTAGTCGGTACGGTAACCTTCCAAAAACAGTTCGAATAAGACCTGATGACGAGCCAGGGAGGCTGCTGTGCGTTTTTGCCCTATACTTGATATATCTCAACCCCCTATACTTGATATATCTGTCTAAGCTGTTATAAATGGACACAGATCTGGATAACACACTGGATACGGAACGTATTTGCTAAACACACTCACTATTGTACTCTGCAGAAGTGAAGACACCAAGATTTAGCGCCCAAAATGAACGCTTTAGCTTTAAAAAACCAATAGTGATAGTTAGATGTATAGGGTAATTTTGCCCGCTGAGTTCAAAAATGAGGTCGATTTTGGCTGATTCGGCGTGGTTTTAACGCTACCAGCGCGCAAAAAATGTAATTCGGAACGCGCCAAAGTCTGGTGAGTAGGGTTGCTTCAAATACAGCCATGCTATTGGCAATTTCACGAGAAAGAGCGGCAATTGCCGATCAATCTCGCGATTGCGCACTTTCATCTACAATGATTTAAAACAATTTTAAAGAGGTTATGAAGGCTGCTTGCTTCGTGTCCGCTTAAGTACGCCAAAAATTCTCCTCCCATCTTCCTCATTCCAGAATCTGCTGGCTCAAGGAAAGATGGTGAAGCTTTTCTGTGCGGTCGTTGGTGCGGTGGGCAGCGCGTTCGAGGTGGACATCGCTGAAGACGCTTCGGTGTCCGCGTTGAAAGAAGCGATCAAGAATAAAAAGAAGAATGCCTTAGATGGTGTCGACCCTGACGATCTGCAGCTCTTCCTGGCTAAGACGGCGGACGGCGGGTGGCTGCGGTCGGATGACCCTGATGTGACTAGTATGCGGAGTGGAGCTATTCCTGAGCAAGTGAAGAAGCTGCTGAACGAAGAAATCGACCCAGCAGAAGAGATTGGCGACTTGTTTGGAGGTGCTCCAACGAAGAAGACGATCCATGTGCTGGTAGTGGTTCTGGAGGCTGGTGTATCAGGAGACAACGACGGGCGAAGCTTTCAGAAGTTCAGTGTACCAATCTCGTTTTCCAAGGCGAGAAACGAGGGAGGAGTGCCTGCAACTTTTAGAACCAACCGATCAACGACCACTGAAGCACTTTTCAATCTTCTGTTTCCCGATGATGACGAGTATTTTCCAGTGATATTCGTCCGCGCTCCCCCTTTGTCCGGTAAGACGGCAATGTGTGATCTACTTTACAATCACATTGTTCGCTCCAAGCCTGATGCACTTGTTTCCCGCATTCGAGCAAACAGAATGACTGAAGATGGCAAGTTTGGTGATTTTTTCAAGCTCCAATATGGCTGTGAATTTGAAGCGCTCTGCGCACGTAAATGCGATCGAGTGGTACTAATTGATGAAGCCCAAATTACGTATAACGATGAGCAGCTCTGGAGAGGATACGTGAAAGACGCTTTGGACTCGCAAATACCCAGCCTACGCTTCGTTCTTTTTTCATCGTATGGCAGCTTTGATGCCTACCGCAAGCATCAACGCGCTGGAACTCCAATCCTTATCCCTCCTCAGAATACGTTTGGATTGAATGCAACGCCATCCAAGCCTGGTCTGCAGCTTTCACGTGTGGAGCTGGAAGAAATGGTTCGGAATAGCATTGGCGCATCAGTCTCCGATCTCATCTGGATTCTGTGCTCGGGTCATATAGGAATTGCTCGAGCAATCCTCATGTTTTTGTCTTGCAAGTTTGGCTCGAAAACGCCAAATGCTGAAGATCTTGAGATGGAACTTCGCTCCGTGGAGCTGCTGCACTACATTCGCTGCAGCTATCGGGGTATCCCGACTGCTGATGCTTTCCAGCGAGTGAAAAAAGCTAATGATCTGTCAGAAGAATCAACACTGAAGATGAGTGAAATCTTGAATGGTGTTGCTTCTGGGCAGATTATGCTCGTATCTGATGGGCAGCGAACTCCTAGAAGTCAGACTGCCGTGGAATATTTGACGAAGTACGGGTTCTTGTACGAGGATCAGGCGCAGCAGCTCCAATTCGCTTCAAGCATGCACCTCAAGATCTGGCTACATTCGAACCGAACGGAACCAATCGGGTATATGGTATCAGATATCTCACATGAAGACTTCGTTCTCGCTTGTGTAAAGCGAATGAGTGCTTCGCGTCTGCAGAATTTCGCGACCGAAAACACCTCGAGCATTGCTCGGGAACGCCAAATTCAAATGGAGTTATACAGCGCCACAACATCATGCTTGCCTCGAGGTGTGTTGGTTACCCCAGAATGGCGCACGGACGATGGCAAAGGATTCATTGATTTGATGATTCGTGGGTCGAGCATCCTTTGGTTTTGGGAGTTGCTTGTGAATGGCGATGATGCTGTTAACCATTCAAAACGATTTGAAACTGGGGGGAAGTACTATGGGAGCCTAACTGGAAGTTCTAGATATGTGCTCATCGATTTTCGTCAGAATAAGGGCGTTCGGCATGAGAAGCATGGGTTTCTGTATGTGTCGTTCGTGGATTCTTACACCAAAGCGCTGGTTTTCAGTCTTGGCAAGTCCGTTGTCAGTATCGAACTGTCAAGCTAATCAATCGCTGGTGGTCCCGTTTAATGCACGCTTGTTCGGGTGGAGCAGAATTAGAATTATTAAAAATGAAAAACCGTTTTAATGCTTCACCTAAAGATTGGAACCAACGCGCATCTTGACGAAGAATCGCCACATCACTGGCGATGAGAACAGATAACGCTGCTCAGATTGAACCAGAATACCCTTTTGAAGACATTGCTCGACTATGTTATCATCCGAACCAGGGTTGGCGCCGTAAGCAATGCGTTCTAGCCGATCCAGCTCTTCTGTGCTAAGTGTCTTCAATATCCATACAGCACGTGTTGATATCAAGCTTTCAAACAGCTCGTTATCATTGGCTTGATACAGTGATCCACTTTGCAGCATACGGATCCAGGCGTCAGCCGATGGTAGATCACTCCCACTTCTTTTACGAGAAAAATACACTTCATTGAGTGTATGAATGGCAGTCGCGCACAGACCAACGCCCAATCTGCACCTGGTACTGCATTTTCATCGTCGTCATTGGCCGTGTCCACTTCAGCTTCATCGTCGACCTCTGCTTCGTCCGCAAAGTCCTCCTTCGGGTACTGCGGCCTGGGCCAGTCGAAGCGGAGAGCAGCGAGCGCCTGATCACAGGTGAAGTCAAGTGCAGCGCTTCACCGTACCCAAGCTTAAGCTTGGAGGCAGGGAAATCAAGTGGGAAACCCAAGGTTTTAAGGGTCAGAATGAGCTTGTTGACGCTTGTGTTGGGGTCGTCGTACTTGTCCACCACGAAGTCCTGGTTGCAGCTTTTAACCCCTAGGAACGTCACGAGGTCCAGGAAGCTCTTAAACTGTGCGCTGGCGTTGACGTCAGGCCCTATTTCAGCGAACTGCGTCTCGTTGAAGGGTGAAAAGCTTTTCTTCTTGCCGAATTCATGTTCATATTGCAGTACACGCAGCTTCTCCAATACGTTGCCCATAAGCGTCACACTCACGTCCTGCAACGCACAGTTAAATAGCTTCAACAAGACAGTTGTGCATGTATACATAGAGTCCTTGTTCCAACCTCACGAGGTGCTTGCTCAGCGTCGCCACCTTTCGTCCGCCATTTTAACGTCCCTAACAAGGTAAGATGGCTACACTGATAGCATCGTTTCAAGATCGTTTCATACACTTTAAGAGCATTATGTACCCATATCATACAACTGTATACGCTCTTGAGCTCTCTAACTTGCACAATAAGCGCTGGTCATGCATTAGACAAGTCCGTGTATGCGACCAGCTCTCTAGCTCCTCCGACGCTGCGCTAGCCTGCCCCAGCTTCTGATCTACAAGATGGCGTATCTAGCTCTACACTGGACCTTCTAGAAGCTTCAGATCTGCCTTCTGCGTCTCAAAATGAGGCTGCGAACGTGGCCACCACCGCACTACATCTGGAACGCTACGCGTCAGAGCTGCTGCTATGACTCCAGCGCCCGGACGCGGCTGCTCCTGCAGATGACGCGCCATCCAGAGCTGCTGGACGACCTGCCGCTTCTCTTCGCGTGGCTCTCGCTCTTCCTGACACAACACGAAGAAGGGCGTCGATCGCCATGCAGCAGCTGGACAGATCTGGGGATATAGCTGCAGTTGCTGAGCAATTTGCATTGAAGAGTGCGCTTACGTTGCTGTACTGGAAGCACGAGGGCGACTGCCAGCAGCTACAGAGAGCAGAAGACAGCGACACTATTGCGACCGCTAATAACCGCCCGAAAGTTGTGTTTCAGGACGAGAAAGGATTGTTAAAGTGGGTGTTAGACCGCAGAGAAGCGCCGCTTACAAGACAGGACATTGTTGACCACGTGCTGGAGGAGTATCCGATGTTCGCAGCCTCCAAGACTGCGGCGGCTCTCAAATTAGATTCCTCAAGAAGTACCTTCCGTCGAAGACTTTGCCGGTGTCCAAGAAGAAGACTGATGCTGTCTGTGATATGGACGCTAGAGCTTCAGTTTCTACGAATATGATCGTGGTTGGAATCCACCAGGGCGTGAATGTGGCGCCAGTTCCTGCGAGTTCGAATCTGGTCTCTATTCTTGTCGGGGTTGCCACTCCTTCTCGTGTTCGCACTTCGTAGCTCTTTTGATACGACAAGCGAGCGTCGTGTGTGCGCTGGTAGCAGCGCTTCTGGGCTGCTTTAATGCGCTCTTTGTTAGCGAGGTATTGTTCAGGTGAGTACGTCATCTTAGTAAATTACTATTTGTTAGGATAAAAAAAAAATCGCAGACCCTAAAAAGTTCATCTTTATTTTCTGCATCAACGGCATCAAGCTTTCAACAAATTGTCAAGATCATGAACTCATGTTGAAGCAGACTAACCTCAAAACTTTTCTAATATTAAATCCTGTAGACGACATCCATTGCGGAATTAAAGACCACAACACCTGCCACTCGTGCGTCATAACATACGACGAAGAGCTTGTCGCAGTCGCGCATATCTGCCGCTATACGTTCCATCGCCACATGGTCAATCGAAACAACACGCCTAAAGTCAATCAGACAGAAATCACTCAACTTAAGTGAGAAGTAGCTACCACCAGGGGAAAATCGTTCGATGTGTTCAACCAAGTTGCTGGCTTCTCTCAGTAACTCGATGCCCCAAAAGATGTCACCTCCATGAATTGTAAAATCAACGAACCCACTGGACCCAAACAACGCACCCACGTCGGCAGACGTCACAAAAGTGCTTGGTATGCAGCGGTATGCAGCCTTGTAAAATTCCATTTGCCACGTTCTTTCCAGAGGAATATCGCTTGACAAACTTCTGCCAAGCGTCTGGCGGATGCTATTGTAATCGATCGATCGCATCACTCGAGCGACCATTTCTGGAAGAGTTTTGGGGGCATCTAGTGCTCGGACAATGTGACCAACGCGCATCTTGACGAAGAATCGCCACATCACTGGCGATGAGAACAGATAACGCTGCTCAGTTTGAACCAGAATACCCTTTTGAAGACATTGCTCGACTATGCTATCATCCGAACCAGGGTTGGCGCCGTAAGCAATGCGTTCTAGCCGATCCAGCTCTTCTGTGCTAAGTGTCTTCAATATCCATACAGCACGTGTTGATATCAAGCTTTCAAACAGCTCGTTATCATTGGCTTGATACAGTGATCCACTTTGCAGCATACGGATCCAGGCGTCAGCCGATGGTAGATCACTCCCACTTCTTTTACGAGAAAAATACACTTCATTGAGTGTATGAATGGCAGTCGCGCACAGACCAACGTGCCCACCTGTCAGCTCTTCCAAATTGGCACAGAATGCCTCCAATGCGGATAACCTTTCAAGAAACGCAATTCCCTTGAACCACTTGCTGACGTACTCTTGGACTTCATCATGACTAAAGTTCAGCTCTTCAATAGTGAAAACCATTCTTTTGTCGAACTGGACTGGAGTAGCGAGTAGCGTGTACGCAGCGCCAGACCCATAAGCTGCAAACATCAAGATCCTCACGCTGTATGCCGCGTTGTTGAGAACATATTTGACTAGCTGCCAAAACATAGTAGATTTGTGTCTCGGGGAAGACGTTCCTTGTCTGTAGATCACTTGCGCCTCGTCCAATACGATATACACCATGTATCCGTGGCTTGGAAGCGTCGACTTCGCATCTGCCCAGGAAACCTCGCACTGCTGCTTGAAGATGTCCTCAAAAGTCTCATCCTCGGATATCCCCAATGCCGACACGTTGAACACAACAGATTTCTTCCTTTCCTCCCTGTGTTTAGTGACCAACGTGCGGCTCACTAATGTCGTCAGTGATGTTTTCCCAGTCATTGGTGGACTTTGACAAGCACAACGTGCGTTTCGTCGAGTCGGTCGATGATATCAGCGGTAAGGGCACTTCGAGACAGTGTTCGTTCGTCGTTTAGATCAATGCCTTCCCCTCTCCCAACCGATCCCTGCAGACCATACCACACATCCTGGTATTCGACGGTATTCACTTTTTGCAATAATGCTGAGCCAACACCAGCCTCCAGAACCACTACCAGCACATGGATCGTCTTCTTCGTTGGAGCACCTCCAAACAAGTCGCCAATCTCTTCTGCTGGGTCGATTTCTTCGTTCAGCAGCTTCTTCACTTGCTCAGGAATAGCTCCACTCCGCATACTAGTCACATCAGGGTCATCCGACCGCAGCCACCCGCCGTCCGCCGTCTTAGCCAGGAAGAGCTGCAGATCGTCAGGGTCGACACCATCTAAGGCATTCTTCTTTTTATTCTTGATCGCTTCTTTCAACGCGGACACCGAAGCGTCTTCAGCGATGTCCACCTCGAACGCGCTGCCCGCCGCACCAACGACTGCACAGAAAAGCTTCACCATATTTCCTTGAGCCGGCGGATTCTGGAGTGAGGAAGAAGAATTTCCGAGCGTATTTAAACGGAGATGAAATTGACTTCCACCCAATGATGAGAGAATTTCTGACGTACTTAAGCGGAAAGAAGGCGTTTCACATAGACTACTCGCGCTGCTCTGAACTATTCCTTGCGGTAAAAATATAGCCCGCGTAATGTTCAATTATCCGTGAGGCGTGGGCTGGAGATGATTTTGAGATGAAGTAAGTGGCCAAGACTTGCGTCTTACTGTTGTACTTTAAAGTATATACTAATGTCAAGAAGTTCGTCGCCTCCTTTATCAAGATCTCATGATTAAAAAATGTCAATTGTCTTATCAACAGTACAAACGTTAGAAAACTCAGTTTCAATTTGAGAATCCTTTTGGAAAAGGTTTCCAGTCCATTCCAGTCGTTCAGATATTCTTCCACTTGAGCGTGGAGTTTCTCCACATCCAAAATCTCCTCGTAAACCTTCGGGTCCGCACCTGGCACCGACGTACTGGAGAAGGCTTTAAAGACGGAGCTATCTCTTCTGGGTATGAACAACACATGCGAGGACCAAAAGGAAGGAGATGAGGCCGCTTCACCTGCACTTTTCGATTATTTAACTGTCATTGGAGTGGATGTGCTCGACGTCAAGACCCACCACTTCTGGAACCAACGCAAGAACGTGTTTGAAGCGACCGTCGCGTTCGCTCAGTCAATTCAAAGCCGAGAGTCTGGAACATTTTGTTTTCCCACCGGCATCAAAGCTACGAATGTGATGCGCAATGAACTTCCAGATGGAAGTGTGTATTCCGAGGAAGGAGTGTTTTTTGTACTGATGCTATCTGGAGGAAGTGTACTGTACAAGGGCGATAACTATTCGAGGTGGAGGTGACGACGGCAAAGAGCCTGGAAATGCCCATTTGCTACTGTATCATTGCGCAGGTTCCGTTCATACCCTTTTTCCGAGCTGTACTACAAGGATTCCTGGGTATATGAACAATGCAGTGGTGCCTCCTTTTGCTTGTTTAGCTAACTCTATTGACATTTTTATCAACAGATTCTCTTCGACATGAATTTGAGGAACTGAAAGGTCTTGCTGCTGCAAGACACGAAGTCGTAAGGGACTGAGCGAGGACGTGAACGTCAGCAAATACTTCGATGAACCAATGCTGAAGGAACTGGCAAGACACGAGATTGAGCTGCAGAACCTCATCTGAGAGAAGTCTCACCACATTCTGTGGACATTATTGTCCACCTGTCCTCCAAAACGTCATTCCTCTGAAATACTGACTTTAGTTAGCAAAATGCAGTACGTGGAGCTATTTCTTGCTTGATTGTCTGCACTCTAACGATTCTTTATGGCTGCGTAGGCTCAATAAAGCAGCGAAAGAGGTTTTTGTGTCGACTATGGGGTCGGCAACGCGTTTTCCTCCTCCTTTTCAATCTCTTGGGCCCTTCATGCAGCACTATGCCTCAAACAGGTAAATAAGCGTTGTTTTTTCACTATCCTTTTGTACTAAAGTAAAGACTGTCTTCCAGTGGTTAGAAACTTGTATTGATTCAGAGGTCCTTTGGGCTCGCTTGATACGGTGGAAGCATTGGTGACTGCTATTGTTGATGAGAATCCATCACTACGGAGACTTTCAAGTCTCTTGCCCATGAACGGGAATTGTTACTCTTTACTACTTCAGAACCAGGTACAATGGCCAATTCTACGGATATGAAAAGCTATCATTACAGGTACAGTACACTTTGTAGCTTGTACTGGCCGTTTTACTTTACAAAGTGTCATTTGTAGGATTTCCGAGGTCTTCTGCGGTGGCTACGCAAGCTTCAACTGGTAGTAGGAAGCTGCTTGGTAGATGCTGAACTATCCGTGAAGATTGAGAACTTGTTCTCAACTCGACTTGTCCCTATCCAGCAGCTTTGCTCTATTGTACTTGGTTCTTCACTGAAGTAGGAACACAGGATAGGAGAGCTGGCTAAGCTCCCTGGAGTTGTTGCCTTCCGTGTATTCAGCTAATGCAAAAGTGAGAAGAGCTTCCTCACTTGATATCAAGTACCATCGGTAAGCTCTTCTTGTCTATTTCTAATTGCCAGTCATATCGACTAACATGTACGCAACTCACTACTATTCAGATTGGTTTCCTCAACGCTTATCGCAAGCGTTGACCAGCACTGCAATCTCAACATGCTCGTCAGATCTCGAATTTCTAATTGCCAGTCATATCGACTAACATGTACGCAACTCACTACTATTCAGATTGGTTTCCTCAACGCTTATCGCAAGCGTTGACCAGCACTGCAATCTCAACATGCTCGTCAGATCTCGAATCTCTTTGCTTGCTGATTCAGGAGACAGAAGAGAAGGATCAGAATTCAATGGAGATAAACAGTGAGAGTGAGACGAAGACGTCAACTTCGCACCTACGTGAGGTCCGATCTCAAATTCGTCAGTGCGAGGTGGAAGTTATTGGGTACCAGGCTGAAGCTTGAGGCCCATGAACACCACGTAATCCCCAGCACCCTGTCAATCGCCGGTCGATCAGTCAATTAATCAATCTATTCTCTCTTCCAAACACCACAAAAAAACCACGCATCAACGTTTCGAACTACGGCATGCCGACGTGTTGGCGTGACACTCTGCAGTTTCATGGAATGTTGATATTGGCGAGCCCGTAGAGGATAGCATCGACTTGGCAGCAGTTGCGGTAGACGTTAAGCTTGTAGGGCGTGATCATCACAACATCTCCTGGGTGTGGGAGCTTCGGGTCGTTAACGTCTACTTTGAGCAGAGAAACCGTAATAAGGAACTGATTCGTTTCAAACGGATCGTCACGTTGCGCTTGCTTGAAAGCCTGTGGATGTAGATATCACTTGTGAGTGAATCTCGACGTTGTATATAGTGTTTTGCAGTGTTTATGACCTGCTATTGCTCCTGTAATGGTTCGGGCGCTTGGTATTCGCCAAAGTAGAGCCGCAAGAATAGTAGGTTGGCGACCGTGTCAGGCGCAATCCAAAGTAGCCGCGCCTTAATGCGTATCGACGCGCACACTTTTTGTCTTTTCCGTTATTGTGCACGATATATTCTCGCAAGTCTGTCCGAGAGCAAGTTTAAGGTTAGGAAGATGACAACGAAGTGGTGATAGATACTTCCCGTCAACATTGTCGATAGTTTTGCGCTGGTGCTTGTCAATGGTGCTCTTGAGTTTCTTCAAGGGCGACTGGTATTTCGTGGTAGAGGGCGACAGAAGGTCGGCTGTGACGTTGTCAATTGCCTGCTTGCCGACCATCTCTTTATCGCGTTGCTTCTTAGGTGGTGTTGAGGTTAGGGCTCATTCACAGGGACCACCTCTACACCGTGCTCTCTATAAACTAATAATGAAGAGACACGGTACTTTTGACTCTAATAAATAATGTACTAAAATGTCTGTAACATCAGTACATTGAATGGTAGCGGCAATTCTAGACTACATTTCTGAGTGCCGATACTGTTTTCTAGTGAGTAGCTATCTACTTTCTTAAACACTAAATCTTACTTCTTCTTTTTCTCCTTTCTACCCTGACTTCCTTCTACTTGCGCCCAAGTTCCCCGCAACAGGTCATGAGCCCTCAGCAAGCCTCAAGTGACGACTTCCCCCGACTCTCTGGAGCCAAGAACTTTGACGTCTGGAAGGCCCGAGTCAGTGCATCGCTCGATGGCAAGCATCTGCTCGGTTTCGTCACCAAGAAGGATTACAATGGGGTTAGTGATGACGAAGATGAAGACTCCGACGACGACCTGGCTGAGTCCGACGGCGACGAAGCTGCCTCCAAACCAAGATCTCCGGCTGATATCGACTCGGATGAGGTTGACTTCGAGGAAAGCTCGGATGAGCTGCAGCCCAGCGACGACGACGACACTCCGCCATCCAAGAAAACGAAGCGTGCTGATCTTCCCATCGTTCGCCCGTTTGCTGAACGCGACGTCAGCCGGGATCGCAAACAAGTCAAGCGGCGTAAGCCTACCCCACCGTCTGCTCGACACCTTCGTCGTATGGAAGCACAAACCAAGGCTTTCCTGATGAAGACGATGGATGATACTCATATCCGTCTTGTCAAGAACCTGACAACGGCCTTCGACATCTTTCAGGCCATTTGTACCAAGTACGAGGGTGCGGCCTTTCATGGCGACCCCTACTTCATCCAGCATTTCCTTATGGAGATCAAGTACGAAGAAGGCGGTGATCTGACCAGCTTCTTCCTTGAGCTGGAAAACGCGATAAAAGCCGCGTCTGAAGCAACCGAGTCTCCCTTGACCGATGGACAGAAGTCACTATACCTGTTCCACTCGATGCCCAAGACTTGGAAGGATGATCTCCGAGTTTGGAAAGGTGTGCGGAAGTATATCCCGTATGATGAACTCAAGATGAGTATTGAGACCAAGGTTCGCGAGATCCAAGCTCAAGAACGTTACAGCCGCATCAAAGGGACACCTGAGAGTCAATCAACTCAGGCTGAACGGGCCCTCATTGCTCCTTCTCAGGATTCTGCGTTGGCAGTTCAAGCATCTGTCCCCGTTGATGTCTGCAGCTACTGTCAGAAACCACGCCACAACATCCGTCAGTGCCGTGCTCTGCAGAAGGACTTACGTGATGGATGTGTCAAGGCAGGCACTGTTCTCCCTGCCAACTTTGAGTTACGAGGTCCCAACAACTACCGATCGCATCCCTACCACAACAACAACAACAACAACCAAGGGCGATCTGGACGTGGAGGTGGATCATGGCACCAAAGTGGTCGCGGTGGTCGTGGTGGTGGACGTGGCCGTGGTAACTACGGCGGAAATCGCAAAAACGGCAATAACAACGGCAACAACAACAACAACAACAACAAATCCTCTCGTCGCGATGAAGGTGGATACGATCAGTCACGCCGGAAAGAGACCCTGATTGCAGTTGTGTCGAATGTGCAAACGGCTGCATCCGCTATCAGTCTCACGGCGCAACCTAGCCAGGACTTTGATTTCAGCTGGACGATTGACTCAGGTTGCAGCAGTCACGTCACGCAACATGTGGAATGGTTCAAGACTAAAACACCTGCAAGCGGAGGCATCACTGTCGGTGGAAAATCGCAAGTCCCCATCGAAGCTATTGGTACTGTAGAGCTCCAGATCACGGACTCCAAGGGCCAACTGCGGACACTTACGCTTCACGATGTCCTCCTTGCGCCGAAATTGCAGTACAACCTGCTGTCGGTCGCTGCCGCTGTCGACGATGACTTCCGTTTTGGCTTCAAACGTACTATGTGTACTGTCCAAACAAACCAACGCTTCTCGATCAAGGCGAAGAAATCCGCGACATCGAAGCTCTATCAATTCGAAGCCTCTCCACTGCCGAAGGCTGAAGCTCACGTGGCTACCACAGGTAAGCCGACTCGACTCATGCTACTACACAAACGTCTTGGTCACCCTAACATCCGTGTTTTGCAGGCACTCACTAAAGACCAAGCTCTTCATGGACTGGATGCACCAGCTGTAGTTAGACCAGATTCTTTCTTTTGCACAGCTTGTACTTACGCGAAGTCACACCGCGCTCCTTTTCCATCCAATAGACATGTTGAACGCTCTACTAGCCCCTTGCATAAAGTTCACTCTGATATTTGTGGTCCTCTTCCCGTCCCTAGCCTTGGCGGCTGCCGCTACTTTGTCGTATTCATTGACGACTTCAGTCGCTACATGTTTACCTATCCGATGAAGGCACGTAGTGAACTCTACTCATACTACAAAGACTTTCGCATGAAAGCTTTGAATATATTCCGAAGTGATGTTCATACTCTTGAATATCTCTTGCCACCGCCGGATGTGGACATCCAGGCCTTACAGGCTGACAACGCTAAAGAGTACGAGAAACTGGGACGCGTTATATTTTCTAAGTATGGAACGCACGCTCAATTTACCAATGCTTATACACCACAACAGAATGGTGTTGCAGAACGCCGCATGCGCACAATCATGGAACGTGTACGGGCGCTACTGTTAGATGCCTCGCTCCCCAAACCACTCTGGGCAGAATGTGTTACACATGTTACGACACTCCTCAACATGACACCAAGCGCTAACACACAGGATTGCACACCGTTTGAGTTGTGGTACAATCGAAAGCCGACTGTTCAATATCTGAAAGTGTTTGGCTGTGCTGCGTATGTCCATATCAACGACATCTACAGGGACAAACTTGATCCCCGTGCCAAACTGTGCATCTATCTCGGAATTCCCGAGCACAAGAAAGGTTATCGACTCATGGACGTCAAAACCCATGGTGTCGTTTACAGTCGAGATGTGGTTTTCAATGAGATTGACTTTCCGACTATTGAAAATATTGAGGTAACGTCGGGACCGCTCCAGATGCCGGATCACTTATCTGAAGCCCCCATTACTGCTGACGAACTTCCAGCATTTGTTCCATCGGAACCACAAGCCTATCCATCCCAGCCTGAATCTCCAGGTAACTCAGTAGTAGAACCAAACCCTCCATCTACTTCCGCTTCGAACCAGCTTCCTTCTCTTGGGGAGGCTCTGGAACGTGGCGTCTTGACATACTCTTTTGTTACGGAAACGCCGTCACAACCGTCGACCACAAATGTAAAACGCCCACGGTACGACGAAGAAATCGATCTAGGCGCGTTAAATTCCCTTGAAGACATTCAGGAAGTAGAAGAACGCACATGTCTTGTCCTTAGCCTCCTTGCGATTCGCCATGTGCCGGAACCAACAACGTACCATGCGGCGATGCGCTCGTCTTACGCGAACAAGTGGCATGCAGCTGCTGACTCGGAATACCAGTCCCTAATGACCAACCAGACGTGGATCCTGGTACCTCCTCCCAACAACCGCAAAGTACTCCAAAACCGGTGGGTCTTTGTTGTTAAATACACTGGATCTGGAGAAATCGATCGTTTTAAAGCTCGGTTAGTTATCAAAGGCTTCTTACAGCAATATGGCGTTGATTACGATGAGATATTTGCCCCCGTCATCCGTATGGAAGTCCTACGTCTGCTACTAACGATTGCAGCTCTTCTCGACTTTGAAATTCACCAGATGGATGTCAAGACAGCGTTTCTCAACGGAACCCTTGACGAGGAAATATATATGAAACAACCAGAAGGGTTTGTAGTTCCTGGTAAAGAAGTCCTCGTTTGTAAACTTCTCAAAAGTCTTTACGGTCTAAAGCAGGCACCTCGTATCTGGTATCAAACCTTGTCCGCTTTCTTGGAAAGCCTTGGATTCCACAAACTGATTAAAGATCGATGTGTTTTCATGGCAACACTCGAAGGCGAGACATGTTACGTAGCAGTCTATGTTGATGACCTACTGATCATTGCACCAACTGTCAACCTCGTATGTCAGATCAAATCTGCCTTGAACAAAAGATTCTCCATGACAGATTTAGGGGAGGTGAAGTACATTCTCGGCTGGTCAATCGAACGAAACCGCGAAGCCCGAACGATATTTATCCACCAACGCAAGTATGCACGCACAGTGTTAGATCGCTTTAAAAACCTTGTAACATATCCAATGGCAACTCCATCAGACCGTAATGCCAAACTTACAACTCAAATGCAACCAAAGACACAACTTGAAAAAGAATCAATGGAAGGTATTCCCTACCGTGAAGTTGTAGGTAGTGTCATGTATCTCATGGTTGGCACAAGACCCGATCTAGCATTCTACATGCGCGATGTCAGCCAGTTCCTTGCTAATCCTGGGCAGGAACATTGGAAAGCAGTGACTAGAGGGCTTAAGTACCTCTCAGGTACAGACGACATTGGTCTCTTACTGGGAGGGTCAAAGTTGGTCAATGCAGCAAACCTTGCAGACCACCTCACGGCGTACACTGATTCAGACTATGCCAATTGCCCTGACACAAGACGCTCTGTTGGTGGCTACATCACTATGGTAGACCACAGCCCAATCTCCTGGCTTTCGAGGAAGCACCACACAGTTGTGCTCTCGACAACAGAAGCAGAATACATTGCACTCTGTCACTGTATGCAGGAGTTGATTTTTCTTAAGCTACTTCTCAAAGAACTTGGATTCTTAACCTCAAAAGCAGTCAAGATTCAAGAAGACAACCAAAGCTGTATTAAGATCTCAAATAATCCGGAACTACACGGAAGATCAAAGCACATTGATATTCGATATCATTTTGTACAAGAGAAGGTTGAGCGACATGAATTTAGTATTGTATACTGCAATACCAAAACGATGGTAGCAGACATTTTTACTAAAGCTCTTGATAAGCACCAATTTAGAGACTTAAGGAACAAGTTAGGTATGCACTCTCTTGCTAAACTTAACAGTTAAAGGTACTTTAAAATACACGATAAATTTCATCATTCATATATTACTTCACAAAGAGTCACGTAGTAACATGGGTTTTTCCCTTTTAAGAACTTTAACAGTAAAGGTTTTCTCATTTACTTACGGTAAGGTTTTTTACTCAAAGAGTTTTCCCTGGCACACAGCCGCCAAATTTACATTTACATTTAAAATAGAACAAAACGTGAAGAAACAAGAATGAAATATATTTAGAACTTAATCTAAAAGTGCAACTTTACGAACGAACATCACTCTGTCAATCCACTCACCGTAGTTGTCCAAAGGGCGCTGAGACGAGTCGTCCATAACTGTCCTCTGGACACCACGGACCTGGAGGACAAATGCATGTCCAACTGCCAAAGTGTTGCTGGCAGCAATCAAGTAAACACCGTCCTCTAAGGGCAACCGTACTATAGCAGCGACACCTCGGTGTCCAGTACGGTGCCTGTTGTATTCAATATCCTCTAACGATAGCTGAGAACCACCTACATGTAACTGTAAAATAAAAGCTCGAAAAATTTTCCACGGTACTCCACGAGACAGATTTTGCTTCAATTCTGTAGCTCTCGCAAGGAATTCCTGAACATGGGAGTTCCGAACACCAAAAGGTTCTCCCACTAGCAGTAATGCATGTTGCAGTGCGAGAAACATGCATGTACCCATCGGGTTGGCACCAGCAACCGATGGGTACAACTCGCTGACGAACTGAAAAAAGTCGTTTTGGCGACCTCCGTCGACCCACTCGTCGACAACTTTTAGAGCATCCTCAAATCCATCTTCAACGAGCATGGCCCGGGGCTCCCAAGTGCGAGGCAACCTGCCATGCTTGTGGGTCCTCCACAGAACCCTGTAGAATAGTTCACCAGTTGCATTAGTTTTTCGATCCTTGATGTATGCTACACCCCAAGTCTGGGGTGCATACGAACGCTCCTTGCGTCGACGCTGACGCTTGGATTGCGACCTTTGTGTAAATGACGGGCAGAAGGCAGCCGGTGGTTGCCGCGATCGGATGCTACGTCGAATATTCGCTACAGGTAATGTCGGGGTTCTTGCTTCAATGTCGGTAACTGAACATGTAGCAGATGGAGATACCTGCTCAGAGGTCGAAAATGTGCATGGAGTTGTTTCCGTAACCGTAGCAAGGCTTGCAGTACCAGTAGGAATTAACTTTGTAGAAGTTTCCTTTGCATTACTCCACGATGACCACAGTGTCCATACGGGCAACCTGTGCTGACCGAGGCATGATTTCTGGGGCTGGCGTTTAATAACAGAGCCCCAGACCAATCCACCTGGTCACCACGGTCTCCAGCGAGGAACTGTAGGCTGGAGTAGTTAGGTACGGTCTCTGGCAGACACAGGAAACTCTGGACGGGCTCTACGAGCTGCTTCACTGCACTGGGTAACGCTGCGCACACTGACGAAGAGGCAGAGTTGTTGTCGGAGTGAGACGAATTGGAAATGAGCTCCTCGTGCTTCAAATCAAAAGACGGAGCCTCTGCCGAGCTTCCGATATCCTATGGAGACCTGCTGGCAGCTAACTAACATGCACTCCTAGAACCATTGATCTCTGTAGACGTAAAAGCCTAAGCTATGCTGCTCTGCCACGCACGTGCAGATAAGACAGCCACATGTATCGTCTCACTTCAACAATTGTACTCTTATAATCTATCACTGTCAAAACTAATTAGTTTTGAACATTTGGCTCACTTTCAATTCTGCCACCTGCTGCGCAGGTGGCCAAATGACGATGTGGACTCCGCCTCGCCAGAAAACTGCCCTGGCGAGTAGAGTCCAAATCCGGCCTCCGTTTGGCCGTAGGGCCTCCAGGAGCTTCAAAAACGCAAAAAGCTTGATTTCATGTAGCCATTTTGTGGATTGACTGAACAGTTTTAACAGGGTTTTAGCAGACCAATCAAAACACGTGTATCTTATTATCCAATGATGTTCCCTGATGTCGATCCAGGGAGGCTGTTGAGGTTAGGGCTCATTCACAGGGACCACCTCTACACCGTGCTCTCTATAAACTAATAATGAAGAGACACGGTACTTTTGACTCTAATAAATAATGTACTAAAATGTCTGTAACATCAGTACATTGAATGGTAGCGGCAATTCTAGACTACATTTCTGAGTGCCGATACTGTTTTCTAGTGAGTAGCTATCTACTTTCTTAAACATTAATCTTACTTCTTCTTTTCTCCTTTCTACCCTGACTTCCTTCAACTTGCGCCCAAGTTCCCCGCAACACACTCAATGAAGTGTATTTTTCTCGTAAAAGAAGTGGGAGTGATCTACCATCGGCTGACGCCTGGATCCGTATGCTGCAAAGTGGATCACTGTATCAAGCCAATGATAACGAGCTGTTTGAAAGCTTGATATCAACACGTGCTGTATGGATATTGAAGACACTTAGCACAGAAGAGCTGGATCGGCTAGAACGCATTGCTTACGGCGCCAACCCTGGTTCGGATGATAGCATAGTCGAGCAATGTCTTCAAAAGGGTATTCTGGTTCAATCTGAGCAGCGTTATCTGTTCTCATCGCCAGTGATGTGGCGATTCTTCGTCAAGATGCGCGTTGGTCACATTGTCCGAGCACTAGATGCCCCCAAAACTCTTCCAGAAATGGTCGCTCGAGTGATGCGATCGATCGATTACAATAGCATCCGCCAGACGCTTGGCAGAAGTTTGTCAAGCGATATTCCTCTGGAAAGAACGTGGCAAATGGAATTTTACAAGGCTGCATACCGCTGCATACCAAGCACTTTTGTGACGTCTGCCGACGTGGGTGCGTTGTTTGGGTCCAGTGGGTTCGTTGATTTTACAATTCATGGAGGTGACATCTTTTGGGGCATCGAGTTACTGAGAGAAGCCAGCAACTTGGTTGAACACATCGAACGATTTTCCCCTGGTGGTAGCTACTTCTCACTTAAGTTGAGTGATTTCTGTCTGATTGACTTTAGGCGTGTTGTTTCGATTGACCATGTGGCGATGGAACGTATAGCAGCAGATATGCGCGACTGCGACAAGCTCTTCGTCGTATGTTATGACGCACGAGTGGCAGGTGTTGTGGTCTTTAATTCCGCAATGGATGTCGTCTACAGGATTTAATATTAGAAAAGTTTTGAGGTTAGTCTGCTTCAACATGAGTTCATGATCTTGACAGTTTGTTGAAAGCTTGATGCCGTTGATGCAGAAAATAAAGGTGAACTTTTTAGGGTCTGCGATTTTTTTTTTATCCTAACAAATAGTAATTTACTAAGATGACGTACTCACCTGAACAATACCTCGCTAACAAAGAGCGCATTAAAGCAGCCCAGAAGCGCTGCTACCAGCGCACACACGACGCTTGCTTGTCGTATCAAAAGAGCTACGAAGTGCGAACACGAGAAGGAGTGGCAACCCCGACAAGAATAGAAACCAGATTCGAACTCGCAGGAACTGGCGCCACATTCACGCCCTGGTGGATTCCAACCACGATCATATTCGTAGAAACTGAAGCTCTAGCGTCCATATCACAGACAGCACCAGTCTTCTTCTTGGACACCGGCAAAGTCTTCGACGGAAGGTACTTCTTGAGGAATCTAATGACCCAAACTTTGAGAGCCGCCGCAGTCTTGGAGGCTGCGAACATCGGATACTCCTCCAGCACGTGGTCAACAATGTCCTGTCTTGTAAGCGGCGCTTCTCTGCGGTCTAACACCCACTTTAACAATCCTTTCTCGTCCTGAAACACAACTTTCGGGCGGTTATTAGCGGTCGCAATAGTGTCGCTGTCTTCTGCTCTCTGTAGCTGCTGGCAGTCGCCCTCGTGCTTCCAGTACAGCAACGTAAGCGCACTCTTCAATGCAAATTGCTCAGCAACTGCAGCTATATCCCCAGATCTGTCCAGCTGCTGCATGGCGATCGACGCCCTTCTTCGTGTTGTGCCAGGAAGAGCGAGAGCCACGCGAAGAGAAGCGGCAGGTCGTCCAGCAGCTCTGGATGGCGCGTCATCTGCAGGAGCAGCCGCGTCCGGGCGCTGGAGCCATAGCAGCAGCTCTGACGCGTAGCGTTCCAGATGTAGCGTGGTGGTGGCCACGTTCGCAGCCTCATTTTGAGACGCAGAAGGCAGATCTGAAGCTTCTAGAAGGTCCAGTGTAGAGCTAGATACGCCGTCTTGTAGATCAGAAGCTGGGGCAGGCTAGCGCAGCGTCGGAGGAGCTAGAGAGCTGGTCGCATACACGGACTTGTCTAATGCATGACCAGCGCTTATTGTGCAAGTTAGAGAGCTCAAGAGCGTATACAGTTGTATGATATGGGTACATAATGCTCTTAAAGTGTATGAAACGATCTTGAAACGATGCTATCAGTGTAGCCATCTTACCTTGTTAGGGACGTTAAGATGGCGGACGAAAGGTGGCGACGCTGAGCAAGCACCTCGTGAGGTTGGAACAAGGACTCTATGTATACATGCACAACTGTCTTGTTGAAGCTATTTAACTGTGCGTTGCAGGACGTGAGTGTGACGCTTATGGGCAACGTATTGGAGAAGCTGCGTGTACTGCAATATGAACATGAATTCGGCAAGAATAAAAGCTTTTCACCCTTCAACGAGACGCAGTTCGCTGAAATAGGGCCTGACGTCAACGCCAGCGCACAGTTTAAGAGCTTCCTGGGCCTCGTGACGTTCCTGGGGGTTAAAAGCTGCAACCAGGACTTCGTGGTGGACAAGTACGACGACCCCAACACAAGCGTCAACAAGCTCATTCTGACCCTTAAAACCTTGGGTTTCCCACTTGATTTCCCTGCCTCCAAGCTTAAGCTTGGGTACGGTGAAGCTGTGTGCGCTGCACTTGACTTCACCTGTGATCAGGCGCTCGCTGCTCTCCGCTTCGACTGGCCCAGGCCGCAGTACCCGAAGGAGGACATTGCGGACGAAGCAGAGGTCGACGATGAAGCTGAAGTGGACACGGCCAATGACGACGATGAAAATGCAGTACCAGGTGCAGATTGGGCGTTGGTCTGTGCGCGACTGCTATTCATACACTCAATGAAGTGTATTTTTCTCGTAAAAGAAGTGGGAGTGATCTACCATCGGCTGACGCCTGGATCCGTATGCTGCAAAGTGGATCACTGTATCAAGCCAATGATAACGAGCTGTTTGAAAGCTTGATATCAACACGTGCTGTATGGATATTGAAGACACTTAGCACAGAAGAGCTGGATCGGCTAGAACGCATTGCTTACGGCGCCAACCCTGGTTCGGATGATAACATAGTCGAGCAATGTCTTCAAAAGGGTATTCTGGTTCAATCTGAGCAGCGTTATCTGTTCTCATCGCCAGTGATGTGGCGATTCTTCGTCAAGATGCGCGTTGGTTCCAATCTTTAGGTGAAGCATTACAACGGTTTTTCATTTTTAATAATTCTAATTCTGCTCCACCCGAACAAGCGTGCATTAAACGGGACCACCAGCGATTGATTAGCTTGACAGTTCGATACTGACAACGGACTTGCCAAGACTGAAAACCAGCGCTTTGGTGTAAGAATCCACGAACGACACATACAGAAACCCATGCTTCTCATGCCGAACGCCCTTATTCTGACGAAAATCGATGAGCACATATCTAGAACTTCCAGTTAGGCTCCCATAGTACTTCCCCCCAGTTTCAAATCGTTTTGAATGGTTAACAGCATCATCGCCATTCACAAGCAACTCCCAAAACCAAAGGATGCTCGACCCACGAATCATCAAATCAATGAATCCTTTGCCATCGTCCGTGCGCCATTCTGGGGTAACCAACACACCTCGAGGCAAGCATGATGTTGTGGCGCTGTATAACTCCATTTGAATTTGGCGTTCCCGAGCAATGCTCGAGGTGTTTTCGGTCGCGAAATTCTGCAGACGCGAAGCACTCATTCGCTTTACACAAGCGAGAACAAAGTCTTCATGTGAGATATCTGATACCATATACCCGATTGGTTCCGTTCGGTTCGAATGTAGCCAGATCTTGAGGTGCATGCTTGAAGCGAATTGGAGCTGCTGCGCCTGATCCTCGTACAAGAACCCGTACTTCGTCAAATATTCCACGGCAGTCTGACTTCTAGGAGTTCGCTGCCCATCAGATACGAGCATAATCTGCCCAGAAGCAACACCATTCAAGATTTCACTCATCTTCAGTGTTGATTCTTCTGACAGATCATTAGCTTTTTTCACTCGCTGGAAAGCATCAACAGTCGGGATACCCCGATAGCTGCAGCGAATGTAGTGCAGCAGCTCCACGGAGCGAAGTTCCATCTCAAGATCTTCAGCATTTGGCGTTTTCGAGCCAAACTTGCAAGACAAAAACATGAGGATTGCTCGAGCAATTCCTATATGACCCGAGCACAGAATCCAGATGAGATCGGAGACTGATGCGCCAATGCTATTCCGAACCATTTCTTCCAGCTCCACACGTGAAAGCTGCAGACCAGGCTTGGATGGCGTTGCATTCAATCCAAACGTATTCTGAGGAGGGATAAGGATTGGAGTTCCAGCGCGTTGATGCTTGCGGTAGGCATCAAAGCTGCCATACGATGAAAAAAGAACGAAGCGTAGGCTGGGTATTTGCGAGTCCAAAGCGTCTTTCACGTATCCTCTCCAGAGCTGCTCATCGTTATACGTAATTTGGGCTTCATCAATTAGTACCACTCGATCGCATTTACGTGCGCAGAGCGCTTCAAATTCACAGCCATATTGGAGCTTGAAAAAATCACCAAACTTGCCATCTTCAGTCATTCTGTTTGCTCGAATGCGGGAAACAAGTGCATCAGGCTTGGAGCGAACAATGTGATTGTAAAGTAGATCACACATTGCCGTCTTACCGGACAAAGGGGGAGCGCGGACGAATATCACTGGAAAATACTCGTCATCATCGGGAAACAGAAGATTGAAAAGTGCTTCAGTGGTCGTTGATCGGTTGGTTCTAAAAGTTGCAGGCACTCCTCCCTCGTTTCTCGCCTTGGAAAACGAGATTGGTACACTGAACTTCTGAAAGCTTCGCCCGTCGTTGTCTCCTGATACACCAGCCTCCAGAACCACTACCAGCACATGGATCGTCTTCTTCGTTGGAGCACCTCCAAACAAGTCGCCAATCTCTTCTGCTGGGTCGATTTCTTCGTTCAGCAGCTTCTTCACTTGCTCAGGAATAGCTCCACTCCGCATACTAGTCACATCAGGGTCATCCGACCGCAGCCACCCGCCGTCCGCCGTCTTAGCCAGGAAGAGCTGCAGATCGTCAGGGTCGACACCATCTAAGGCATTCTTCTTTTATTCTTGATCGCTTCTTTCAACGCGGACACCGAAGCGTCTTCAGCGATGTCCACCTCGAACGCGCTGCCCGCCGCACCAACGACTGCACAGAAAAGCTTCACCATATTTCCTTGAGCCGGCGGATTCTGGAGTGAGGAAGAAGAATTTCCGAGCGTATTTAAACGGAGATGAAATTGACTTCCACCCAATGATGAGAGAATTTCTGACGTACTTAAGCGGAAAGAAGGCGTTTCACATAGACTACTCGCGCTGCTCTGAACTATTCCTTGCGGTAAAAATATAGCCCGCGTAATGTTCAATTATCCGTGAGGCGTGGGCTGGAGATGATTTTGAGATGAAGTAAGTGGCCAAGACTTGCGTCTTACTGTTGTACTTTAAAGTATATACTAATGTATACCTATTTTCCTGAGTCAAGAAGTTCGTCGCCTCCTTTATCAAGATCTCATGGTTAAAAAATGCCAATTGTCCTATCAACAGTACAAACGTTAGGAAACTCAGTTTCAAGTTGAGAATCCTTTTGGAAAAGGTTTTCCAGTCCATTCCAGTCGTTCAGATATTCTTCCACTTGAGCGTGGAGTTTCTCCACATCCAAAATCTCCTCGTAAACCTTCGGGTCCGCACCTGGCACCGACGTACTGGAGAAGGCTTTAAGACGGAGCTATCTCTTCTGGGTATGAACAACACATGCGAGGACCAAAAGGAAGGAAATGAGGCCGCTTCACCTGCACTTTTCGATTATTTAACTGTCATTGGAGTGGATGTGCTCGACGTCAAGACCCACCACTTCTGGAACCAACGCAAGAACGTGTTTGAAGCGACCGTCGCGTTCGCTCAGTCAATTCAAAGCCGAGAGTCTGGAACATTTTTGTTTTCCCACCGGCATCAAAGCTACGAATGTGATGCGCAATGAACTTCCAGATGGAAGTGTGTATTCCGAGGAAGGAGTGTTTTTTGTACTGATGCTATCTGGAGGAAGTGTACTGTACAAGGGCGATAACTATTCGAGGTGGAGGTGACGACGGCAAAGAGCCTGGAAATGCCCATTTGCTACTGTATCATTGCGCAGGTTCCGTTCATACCCTTTTTCCGAGCTGTACTACAAGGATTCCTGGGTATATGAACAATGCAGTGGTGCCTCCTTTTGCTTGTTTAGCTAACTCTATTGACATTTTTATACTGACTTTAGTTAGCAAAATGCAGTACGTGGAGCTATTTCTTGCTTGATTGTCTGCACTCTAACGATTCTTTATGGCTGCGTAGGCTCAATAAAGCGGCGAAAGAGGTTTTTGTGCTGGTGCTTGTCAATGGTGCTCTTGAGTTTCTTCAAGGGCGACTGGTATTTCGTGGTAGAGGGCGACAGAAGGTCGGCTGTGACGTTGTCAATTGCCTGCTTGCCGACCATCTCTTTATCGCGTTGCTTCTTAGGTGGCATGTCTTCGGTAGTAACGGAGAAAGTAACGAGCTCTGAGAAGCTTGATGAATGCTGTGGTTCATAAATACGAGGTTGGCGCGGCTGTCATTAGGGACCAGACGTAGCGCGGATGACGATAGCATAACCATACAACATTTAATGAATTGTTGTGAGTGAGCATGCCAGAACGTTAGCATGTGCAACTAGGACGTTGTAATACGGGATGGCCAACGAGAGCACGTATTTGCTTCATGACGGCACGCCGTCGGTATAAGGTTTTCGCAATATGCATGCTGCACGCGCTGGTGAATGTTCTTTTATTCGAAGCTATTCATGAAGAAACGCATTGTGTGTAAATGGCGGGAGCTGTCGACCGAGCTTTCGCGACAGTTCGTATCGTCGAAGCAAACGTGTCTATGGGTGGTAATTGGCTTACACCTGCAAACGTAAGTTGCACATTGTTCGTGGATGTTGCTCTCCATGGGCGTAACAGCTATTCATCGAGTTTACAATGCTTTTGGTGCAGGGCGATGCTCCAATTTGTACATGTGAGCTTTACGAAGGCGAGGAAATTGGATGCCTGGATGGATGCCTGAATCATTCGGTACACGTGTATGTTTGTATTAACTGTTGCATACCAGTGCATGAGAGTTCGTTGCGGTGGCCGACAACAGATGCGATTGGAGTGTTCTATCGAAAACTGTCCGTGTGGTAATCGTTGCTGCAATCGGCAGCTTCAGGTTGGCGCAACACTTTAAGACCGCAGTGGTCGATTGTGGACGTAAAGGTGTCGGCGTCATCACTCTCGAAGATATCACCGAAGGATGTCTTGTTGGCGAGTACGTCGGGGGGGGGGGGGGGGGGGAGGGGCTCGTCATGCCACAGGGGTTTAAGAATTCCCCTGCGACGTTCAATAAATGCGTGACACATCTATTGCGCTCGGTGCACGTCTTCGCACCGAGCTACTTCGACGACGTGTTCGTCCACAGCCGGGCTGAGAACGGGAAGACGGACATTGAGATGCACAAGGTGCATCTCCGGAAGCTGCTAGAGCATATGAGGAAACATAAGCTCTTTGCGAACCTGAAGAAGTGTATCTTCGGGGCGAGCGAGATACCCGTGCTGGGGGTGTTTCGTGGGGAAAGACGGCGTGCGCCCTGACCCAGAGAAGGTCAGAGTGATCAATGAGTGGCCCACGCCATCCAATGTGAAGGAACTGAGGCAGTTCCTTGGGCTTGCCACGTACTTGTGCAAGTACGTGGAGAACTATGCGGGCAAAATTCGCCCGTTGTCACAGCTTCGTAAGAAAGAAGCTGAGTGCATTTGGACGACCGAGTGCGAGGAGGCATTCGGTGCAGTCAAGCAGGGCTTGACTGAAGCGCCGATCTTGGCCGTGGCGGACCAAGATCGTCCATTCCACGTAGTGTGCGATGCATCCGATTTTGCAATCGGATGTGCATTGATGCAGCACGATCACGAAGGGCGTGATCGTGTGGTCTACTATCAATCGCGTCAGCTGAAGCCAGCTGAGCGTAACTACCCCGTACATGACAAGGAACTCCTTGCCATGAAGTATGCACTCGCAAAATTCCGAGTGTATCTACTTGGGAGTAGACCGTTCGTGGTCTATACAGACCACGCATCATTGCGGACGGCGATTAAGTCGCCGCACATCTCGCAACGTATGGCGAGATGGTTGTCCTTCTTCGCGGAGTACAACTTCCGGGTGGAGTACAAACCCGGAAGACTCAACGTAGTGGCCGACGCGTTATCGCGTCGACCTGACTATGCGGAGACGGTCGACGCCTACAGTTGGCGTCGTGAGGACAAGTGTGCCGTCGTCAACGCTGGTTGACGACGTGAAGAACGCGTATGCAAGAGATGCAGACGCGAAGGGGCTGCTGGAGTTCCTCGCAGCACCTTCCGACATGGCACGTCGGAAGCTAACCCCTCATCTTCGAGCTCGTGTACACCGCTATCGTGTACACGAAGGCCTACTGTTGTACAGTGCAGTAGACGACAATGCGGATCGCATTGTCGTTCCGAATGATCATGACCTCCGGTTGAGGATCATGTTCGAGTATCACGATGCCCCTACGGCAGGGCATCCGGGTCGTGAGAAGACATACACTCTTCTCACGCGTGACTTCTACTGGCACCACCAGTACAAGTGGGTGCGCAAGTACGTACGTGCTTGCGAGGTTTGTCAACGCGTGAAGCCTGCGCGGTTCTCGCAGGCTCCTCTTCAATCACTTCCGACTCCGTCGGAGTGTTGGCAGTCCATGTCCATGGACTTTGTCTTCGGTCTTCCGCCTGACAGCAAGCGGAGGACGGGCATCGTTGTCTTTGTGGACCGATTCAGCAAGATGGTCCATCTTGCTGCCGTCCCGGCTACTGTTACAGCCGCGCAGACTGCGCGACTGTTTGTTGACATGGTGTTCAAACACCATGGCATGCCGCTCGACATTGTGTCGGACCGTGATCCACGCTTCACAGCGCGGTTCTGGCAAGAAGTGTTTACACTTCTTGGTTCACAGTTGTCAATGTCGACTGCGGATCATCCGCAGACGGACGGACAGACCGAACGCGTCAACCGTGTACTGGGTGACGCGCTGAAGAGCTACGCTCACTCGTTCCCGCATTGGAGCGAGTGCTTGCCGATGGCAGAGTTTGCCATCAACAACTCGGTGCATGCCTCGACTGGGCATACACCGTTCTACGTGAATGCCATGCGGCATCCACGATTGCCGAGCATGCTCGGTGGGGTAGCTTCCTCCTTAAGTGGGGGAGGATCTACGGTTGCGTCCGAACAACCGCAGAATACAACTGATAGCAGCACACTATCAGCTGCGGTGACGCGTGCGACGTCTCGTTCGAGCAGGAACGAGCGCGCGATGTCTGTGCCGGGCACAGACATGAGAGATGATAGCGAGCAGGCAGGGCCTGCTGCTGACAAAGGCGACAAGCTGAAAGGATTCAGCTCGGGTGCGCTAGACTTTGTCCAGCGAAGACAAGCCGTAATACGGTTTGTCCAGGATGCTATCGCAGCTTCTGTCGATCGACAGAAGCTGAACGCTGATACTGTTGGTAGAGGCAACATCAATGAATTCGAGAAGGGTTCATTAGTTTTGTTAGCTACACAAAACCTACCTAGACATGCAGTGTCTGACTCCTTCTACGTCGGGCGGTTGAAGCCGTACGTGGAGCACGGATTACCTAGGATTGGTAATCCGAGAGAGGAGTGCGAGAAGCCTGGAAGGCCTTCACGAGACCGTCAACACGGTCGATCAGCCGGTTCACTCTCGTCCCGAGACCGGACGAGAGGTTCGAGGCAGTCTGAGCTGCCTGGCAAACTTCAGCACAGAGGACACGGACCTCCAGCTTTAGAGCCGCTATCTCAGCGCTCTGCGACTGCTCCAGTGCAGCAACTCCATCGTACAGGGCACGATCGTCGTGGTCATAGCGTTGACCATACGGAGGGAGTGTTTCCGCCCCCTCCGCCGCCGTTGCGCGACGCGCGTGGAGCGATCCGCTGGATCGTGGAGCGGATCGTGGCTGCAATGGGTCTACTTAGACCCAATAGGTGGCGTACACGCGCGCTTACGTGTATGAGGAAGCGTGCAATTAAGATAGACTTAATTTAAATATACTTATTCCAATAAGTATATTTAAATCAAATATAACTCATTTAAACTGCAAAAAAATACCGTAAAATGAGAACTGTTATTGAATTGGCACAAAGCCATTATGGAACCTCCTAAAACTGCTTAATCAATTTCTAAAGGATCTGCCAACGTGTGGTTGGCAGAATCTCTGCTTCCGTGAAGGGCATTGGTTGGTAGAAATCCGTTACTTTCTACCAATAAAATGCACAAATGCACGCGAACCACTCAATGATGTTGCTCGCCCATGTAGCCATTGGTGTGTACAGCACACCAAGGTCTGAGGTCCATTTCCAACCTCTAACCGTTAGGATAACTGTTAGAGTTACAAGTGGTGTAGCCATTTGTACGTGTAACCCTGTTACAGTTGGTAACGGAGAAACTTTCGGTCGTTCAGACACCTTAGATGGAGCAGCTCGCTTTCGCTTGTCGGTCGAGCCACTCTTTGAGTTGTTGGTCTTGGAACTAGACGCGTTGGACGCAGTTGGTGATGGCTGCGGCGGCTTTGGAGCACTCCGGACCCTTTGAGGCCCAGCAGCCGAGCTCTTTTTCTTCTTTTCCTTCACTGACGTGGAGCTGTCCTTACCGACGCCTTAGTGCGAGCAGCTAGAATACGCATCGGACCTTGGGATAACACTCGAGGGGGCTGCACGTTCTCCGCATACCCAACAGAGCTTGAGGTTCCTTCGAAGACGCGTCGTGGGAGATTTCCTGTCATTTCTTGTTGAAGACGTGAGGTTCGTCACTGAACGTCACTGAATTTCAGTACTTGATTTCGAGACTTGACACACTCAATTACCCTAGTGTCGGCTCTTATTCTCAAACGTGCTCAAATTTCTAACTTGAAGGGCACTTGGGGTCACACGAGCAGGAACTATAAGTCGCATGTAACCAGGAGGACCCTGAGGGACGCTGCCCAGTAGAGACGGCTAGGGAGAAGACATTTTGTAGCAACTGTAGACTCGGGAAGTCCACAATTCGTCCTCATGCTAACCCCGATACACCATACAACATACAAGTAATTTGCACCACCCTTCACGTGTTCCAGGTAAGTACGTACAGTCAAGACACGATCGATAAGCGCCACAACTACGTGGTTGCTAACCACGGTCCCTGCCACACTACCCATGCTTCTCCATCGTCGCACCTCAGTACTCTGCGCCTCCGAGCGATTACTATAGGGTCCACGCCGACCTGTGTGTCCCAGAACGCGGCCATTCCCTTAACGACCTTCAACTGTGGTTGGGTGGAGCCGAACTCTCCACGCGTGTATTTCCAGTAGTTCCTTAACTCTCCACAACCGCGCAGAATCGGAACTGAGGGATCCGACGGCCAGCCGCACATCGAAAAGCCCTCCTAGCTACCGTAGCCCCCGCTATCACAACACCTATCCTAAGTTTAGCGCCTGCCACCGTCATGATCCTCCCTCGGCGACTCCTTGGGTGTCTTCTCATCCGTCCATCGTATTGTGTCCATGTCGCCCAGCCTCTCTGGTCCACCGTGTCCTTGCTTGCCTGGCGCAGTGTCATTCCTCCCATTGCGATCTTCGAAAGTCACTGCTGGTCTTCAACTTCAAGGTCTCTGTTATCTTCCGGTCCCTGTAGTCTCTACTGCCACCGTCCAACCTTCCAGTGTCCCCGATTGACTGGTATCCACTTCACCGTCAACTTCTTCATTCATCGGTGAAGCCAATGATCACCGGCGCATGAAATTGTTCCAACGAAAGCTACTTTTCACAAATGGGTGGTGACATTTGCCCACACGCCCCCCCCCCCCCCCCCCCCCCCCCCGCCTGAAGATCGTCCCCGATCTTTCCTTGATCAAACAGCGTCTCGAACTGCTGGGTTGTGAGCCAGGCTGGCACCACAGGTCCACCTGGTCGATCTTGATACTCAACGCGGTACTGGGTCTCGTACCTGCCAGCTTTGTTCCTAACTTTTCGCTGTCCTCGCTCGATTACGGTTCCAGCTGTAGCTTCTTCCATGATGGCCTTAGCTGCCGATGGCCATCGTGATTGTCCGCGTCCTCGAAGAGGTCGAGTGGCTCCACCTGGATCCCTTGGTTCTTCGTCACCGCTGCCAGTGCCCTCTGAGTCCCCTCCTGGTTGTTGCTGTTGTCCGATAACTCCGCCGCTCGTACCTGAGGCTTCCGTAGCGCTCGATACCCTGCAATCTACATCTGAATCTACCCTTTCGGTGTCTGTCTGCGTCGGTCGGTCACGAAGAGCACTCTGTTTTGCTGCTCGTGCTTCACGTGCCGCTGTCTCCGCGTGTCGTTTAGCCTGTTGCGCCTGCTGGTTATCGCCGTGCACTTCGTCATCGCGCTTCCTCTTGCGTTGCTTATTCGTCACTGAAGTATGTGGGGTAGTTGTAGTCGTTGTAGCCGCCGTCCTTATCTCCACGCCAACTCGCTGCTCACATGCTGGGGTGTTTGATCGCCTTGCTGTCGTGCCATGCTGATCGGTTGAGGACGTTGCTGCTACCTCCGTAGCTTCTTTTGCTTTTCTTGCATCTTTCCGCTGAGTGACCTCTATTCTTGTCGTCACCACGGTACGTTCGACGGTTCCGTAGTTGTTGCTGTGCTATCGTTATCACCCGTCCCCTCGACGTCCTGTCGGTGCTGTCCTGCTGTCTGTACAGGAACTGCTACCCCACTACTTGTTCCTTGGGTCAGTCCTTCTCCGTGCCTTGGTGCTTGGCCTCCATCTCCAAATAGCTCGTCGTCCTTGGTCAGATCTTCCAATATTTGATCTGCCACCACTGATAATTGGTTGCGAGGTCGGTAGTAAGAGACTAGAATGCAGCAATGAGGCACTAGCTCTTCACCAGTATCTTCTCGACGCACAATCCAGTTATCGAAACCTCCATCGGTTGTAATTTTTGCCGGTCGGATCCACTGGTGGGTGAGTTTCGTCACCCCTGTTCCACGTGGCGGTCTGAAGATCCAAACCATGTCTCCAACCTTGAAATGCACGTTGTTCCTTACTTTGTAACTGTGGTACCGCTCTCTTCTCAACTGATCCTTCTCCAGTGCCTGCTTCGCGATCTTCGCTGCTGACTCCATGTTTGTCACCAGTTTCCGGTGGTACTCTGGCCAACCTTCGACCTGCTGTACCTGGCTTGCCCTTAACAGTTCATTCGGTGCTCTTAGCCGCCTCCCCATAATCAGTTCGTTAGGTGAATAGCCGGTAGTTCCGTGTCGCGCTCCGTTGTACGCATACATTGCACAGGTAATCCAGTCGTCCCAGTCATTCTACTTCTCATCGACATACTGGGCCACCATGTCTTTCCAGATCTTGTGGTACCGCTTTACCAGATCTAGCAACATCGGACGATACGGCACAGGCTTCATCTGTTTCGCCTTCAGCAATTGTATCAACCAGGTTACCACGAGTCTGTCAAGCTCCGGAGCCATCCATGATCAGTTCTCGCATCGGTCCATGTACTCCGACGATCCGTTCCACCAGAAAGTGTGCGATATATTTTGCCGTGTGACTTGACATCGCTATCATCACCGCATATCTACTGGCGTAGTCAACAGCAGCAATGACGTAGCGGTTCCCTCGTCCAGTGACAGGTAGTGGGCCTGTGACATCGAGAGTCCATCTGTCACCTACAGCCCCAACTCCTAGGCTCCGTAGCGGAGGTATGACTGCTTTCGGCTTTGTTTTTCCTTGTTGCACAGTCCCTGCAGCTCCGAACCCAGTACTTTACTTGTTCTCTCATGCCTGGCCACCAGTAGATCTTCTGTTGCCTTCCGTAGGTCTGTGGCGTTCCCAAGTGACACGTATAGATTGAATCGTGTGCTTCCCGCAGTGCCTTTGCTCGTAGCGATGCCGGTAACACTACTCGCAGTGTTCCATCCGTCTCCCGCAGATACACCAGTCCACCTCGTTTGATCACCATTAACCCCTGGTGCCGTTCTTGTACGGATAGCCGCTGTACCAGCTTGTCTTCCTTCTGGTGAGTCTTAATCTTCTCGTCCGTCAGCTGTCCGTTGTCACTAATGTTTTCTGTGCCATTCGAGCCTCCGATCTTCCGAGTTGCGTCCTCACCTGTTTCTACAGTACCGCTCGTCACCGTCGGTGTTGTTCCCGTACGTGTCGTCTCAGCTACTACTACTTCTAGTGGTACGGAAGTTTTGCACCCCCACTGAGCTGTTCAACCTCGATAACTGTACGTTCATTCGCCGGTGCCGTGACTGCAGTTGATCGCTATCTTCCCCTCTTGTTCTTCCGCCAGTTCGCCGCGACAGTCCTCACGGGCGCTCGTGATAGCGCATCCGCCACCCCATTCGTAGATCCAGGTCGGTAGGTAATCCGAAAGTCGAACTCCTGCAATTGCAGTGCCCATCGGTACGGCCTCCCAGTGAGGTCCTTTTTCTTCATGAGGTAAGAGAGCGCGGAATGGTCCGTCACCAATTTAAATCTACGTCCGTACAGGTACGGGCGAAAGAGATTTACGGCCCAAATTACTGCCGCACACTCCAGGTCCGTGATCCCATACTTCGCGACTGTGGGTGAGTTCACCTTGGATGCATAGACAACAGGTTGGTCACCCGCACCTTGGTCCTGCATCAACGCTGCTCCCAGTCCTACCACCGACGCATCCGTGACCAATTTAAATGGTTTAGAGAAGTCCGGATACACCAACAGCGGTCTCTCCGTCAACTCTACCTTCAGGACTTCGAACGCTTGCTGCTGGTCGGGCCCCCAATCCCATTCCGAACTCTTACGCAACAGCCTCGTCAGAGGTGCCGCCTTGGTTCCAAAATGCGGTACAAACCGCCGGTAGTATCCAGCCAGATGTACGAATCTCCGTACCTCGTCAGGGTTCTCGGGAACCGGGAACCGCCTAACCGTGTCTACCAATGCTTCCAAAAGACGTATGCCCTTTCCGTCAAGCTCGTGGCAGAGACATTCCAGTCTTGACATCGCGAAACTGCACTTCTTCGGTTTCAACGACAATCCAGCCCTTGCAAGACGCTCCAGCACACATGCCAACTCCACCACGTGCCTCGAAAAAAATGATGTAAAGATAATTACATCATCCAAATAAACTAAACAGCTTCGCCACGTAAGTCCTATTAGTACTGCATCCATCATTCTCTGGAACGTGCCGAGCGCATTAGCCAAACCAAAAGGCATACGAACGAATTGAAACAGACCCTGCCGAGTAACGAAATCAGTCTTTGCCTTATCACTTCCAGCGACTGGTACCTGCCAGTATCCTGCATGTAGATCCAAACTCGAGTATCGTCGGGCTCCGTGCATAGTGTCCAGTGCTTCATCGATCCTCGGTAGTGGGTAGACATCCTTCTTGGTAATGTCGTTCAGCAATCTGTAGTCGATGCAAAATCGAACCGTGCCATCCTTCTTTCGTACAAGAACAACTGGGAAACCCCAAGCTCCCGTGCCCTCCTCAATGACTCCGTCGTGTAGCATCTTCCGAACTTCTTCATCAATCACCTCCTGCTCGGTTCTTGAGTATCTCCTGGGGCGTATTTTGATCGGTGGCGCTTCACCCGTGTTGATGTGGTGTTCCACACCTAGCGTCTTCGCTGGTGGACATCCTTCCTTCGGTTCCAAGAGCTCCGGGTAGTTCCTCAGTAACTTGACCAACAACTCCTTGTCTTTGTCGTTTATGTCACCGAAGTTCAGAGTCTCCTCGTTGCTGAGAGGTTTCTCCTTCACGTGAAGTTCATCCAACCACTGACCCACGCGTTTACGATCAAGGTCACCTCCAAGGCTCCAGAACTTCCATCTCATCATCTAGGGGTGTCCAAGTGTTAAGCATCTCTTTACTCGGTAACTTCTTCGTCTTGCCGACCAGATTCAATATCGGCACCTTCACCTTTCCGGACTTCACAGTGACCAATGTCGGTGCTACTAACAGGTACGGTTCCTTTCGCTTCTTGGGTATAAAGAGACCCACTGTGCCATCAACTTCTGGGACTGAAACTTCTACGTTATGACAGGTTTGTGTCTGGATTCGAGTCTTCCGTAGCAGCCTGATCTTGGCCAGCCGTTCTCGCTGTTCCTTTACCCCAATACCTGTGAACGGTACGACCTTCTTGACGTCGTTCTCAAACCACTTCATCTCGTTCGATACAAAGTCGATCTTCACCCCGTGATCGTACATCCAATCTTCGCCCACTAAGAAATCCTCCGTGTCACTGTTCACAATGAGAGCGTCGACTGTCATACTCTGCGAGTACTGTGTCCACAACACAAACCGATAAACACCAATGACTCGTACGGCCACGCCGCTAAAGAGGTCGTTGCATGCGAAGCTCTGATAGCCTTAGCAACGAGTCTGGAGTCCCAGAAGTCTCTATTCACTTTCAGAAACATAACAGCCTCAAAAAAGAGTGGAGACATCCTGTTCCTGCGGTCGGTCATGACATAACGGGTGCACAACTAGGAGGCTCTATACCCGATCACTCCTTAAACTAGCGACGGTTTCCCGTTCCGTTTTGCTCTTTCCTTGATAAGAACAGATACGTCGCTCTTCGCGAGCTTCAAAACATATGAAATTGCTGTATCTTTGTGCAGTGCCCGATTGTATGAGCCGTGGAGATTGCAATACAGTATTGCTAACATCTCATCTAAACGGCAATGATATAATATCCTAAAAAACCTTGCCAATTTATTTTCTCCAATCCCTGGTGTTGATAGCCGCCCGCCCTCATGGATGAGAAGAATTAATAGACTTGAAGAGAAGCTAATAAGTGACGGGGGCTCATAGTTCATCGTCTGGTGTCGTTCCATTTTGGCTTGGTCGATGAAGATTTCCACCAGTCTCCGTCGTGTTTCATCCAGTTCCGCTGAAAGGTATTTGGGCACGACGGAGTTGTCCTCCTTCGTGGCGAAGTGGAAGGCCACGAGACAATCTTACGGACACTGGAGCTCGTGTCATTCAGTCGTTGAGCCAGTACTTTCATAATCCGGTTCGCCACGTCACCACTGCGCAGGAATGTCAGATCCTGATTCGATTTCTGCTCCAAAGCCTGCAGGCAAACGTTGACGAGACGCATCACCGCCTGCAACGTCGGTGGCTCTCGGTTGTCGACCAGCGAGATGAGAGTGAGAAGCGTCTGCTGGAGAACGTCACGAGGGCGTGCAGGGTCCGCTCCATTAAGTGACGAGCGACGTCCACTTGTCAGCCATTGCATCGATCAGACGTTGAAGCAACAGCTCGAAGAACGTTTGAGCCCGTGAAGACTGCGACTTTCAGCGCGTACACGTTCTTCCCAGTGGCTGCGTCCAGTAGTAGAAGCAACAGACGACCGAAGCAACGATCCCAGGTCTCGGATGATCCGGTGTCGATAAACCGCAGCGTCTGCCTCAACTAAAAAAAGAGGTTAGTGTGTGTTTTATACAGTCAGAAGAGGGAGGTACGATCGTACCTTGAAAGCGCTTGCATCACCTCCGTTTCGGGTAAATTCTTCTGCTCGAGCAGATGAAGAATATCTTCGAGCTGAATCCCTTGGTTGTCTACAGGAAACGAGGCACTGGAGAACGAACTGCTTCCCTTGTCACCATCAGGGCTTATTAACCGAACGTCAGGTCTCTGGTTTTCAATAGGTTGGGACGTGTTGATCCGTTTCCGGCTGCTTTGTCGAGAAGGACTGAAAGAACTCACACTGGGCGACTCAGGTCGTTTCCGACTCCGTTCAGGTTTGGGAGCTTGAGGAATCGTCTCCTGATTGTCATGGTCCGACTGTTATGTTAAGAATGGTGGTCGTGGAGGGTTGCTAAAGTTGAGAATAATCTTCGTCGTCTTCAGCACTAGAAACGACCAGACACTTAGAAGGAGGCAGAAGATCATTTCGGGTCCGTAAAGCTGCGCAGCTACCGCAACGAGTTCCCCACAGACCGAAGAGACTGGTACAGGCACGTCCGTGTCCATGAGGAGGGCGATCTTAAGCAGAAATGATCTCATGTGGCTGTTGTTCGCTCCATTCTTGATGTATCCTCCAGCTTCAAGCAGCAACTCGCGCAAATAGTGCATGGCTGCCTTCACCTTCATGTTGCTTCCATCTCCCAGCATCGAGATCACAACAGCCGCCAATGTCGCGCTTTCAACAGTCGATGCGACATACTCCAAATTATCTCTTAGCAGCCAGTCGAGTGGATTCCTTCGTGTCGATAAACTTCTGGAACAGCTTAGGCAAAACCGTCTTTAAGTGAGGTATCAGGCGTTGACCGTTGTTCGACAGTTTCAACAACGGCAAGAAGAACTCCCTGGGATACGCGGTAGTGGGCATCAAGTGCTTGAGGAATGCCATCAAGATCCGGCCGTCTACCTTGTGCTCTCCGCTGGTGCCACTCTCAACCTCTTCCACACGTCGTTGAAGGAGCTTCCCTATGTTTTCGACAGCCTCCAACCAGGTGGACCATGATCTGCTCTCAATGTTCGCAAGCGCTTCCTCCAATTGGTCCACAGTTGGTAACGGAGAAGCTTTCGGTCGTTCAGACACCTTAGATGGAGCAGCTCGCTTTCGCTTGTCGGTCGAGCCACTCTTTGAGTTGTTGGTCTTGGAACTAGACGCGTTGGACGCAGTTGGTGATGGCTGCGGCGGCTTTGGAGCACTCCGGACCCTTTGAGGCCCAGCAGCCGAGCTCTTTTTCTTCTTTTCCTTCACTGACGTGGAGCTGTCCTTACCGACGCCTTAGTGCGAGCAGCTAGAATACGCATCGGACCTTGGGATAACATTCGAGGGGGCTGCACGTTCTCCGCATACCCAACAGAGCTTGAGGTTCCTTCGAAGACGCGTCGTGGGAGATTTCCTGTCATTTCTTGTTGAAGACGTGAGGTTCGTCACTGAACGTCACTGAATTTCAGTACTTGATTTCGAGACTTGACACACTCAATTACCCGAGTCAAGCAGAAGAAGTTTAGACATAAAGCCAAGTAAGCCAGACGTCGAGGACACTTTGGGATCACGCGCACGTAGCCGTTGCTTGTACTTTCGATGATGATTTTGATGGTTGTATCTGCTGAAGTCGAGATTACTTGGATTGTCACATACGTTGCCTTGAGCAGATTCCCTAAGCAGATCTCCGCGTGGGCGTTAAATTCGTCTCGGAGAGTATTTGCCAGTGTCTGGATGGTCTGGCATGCTTCTCTTGACACGGAAGAGCACAAGTCGCTCACTTGCTGGCACAATCTATCACGAATAGGGCGTAGGCTCTGGGACAGGAAAGGGAGTGCAGTTACGCTGTTCGAAGCCTTGCTGCATCTGCTCGCCAGCTTCTGGAGCACTTTCAGCCCGTCTACACGCTTGTCCAAGTTGTTGTTCAGGTGAAGCTTGTCGTAGATCACGTCGTGTTGCTTCTGGATCTCCTTCTCTGAAATATCGTTGGGCCCAAAGGCAGCTTCGGTGCTAAAGTCCTGAACGAAATGAGTGCTGGAAGAGGACTCCTGTCAGCAGCCTTAGCCTAGTTTAGAGTTCGATTTCGGATAGATGCCAAATACCGAGCCATGGACGACGAGGAAGACGAAACCTGCACGTCGTACAAAGATAAGATAGACGACAGCTCATCTGGGAGAGCACCATTGGCAGCAGGAACGGTCTGTAAACAAGCAGTTAAACAACAAAAACTATCAGTTTCACGCTGATTTGTTAATCAAGATCAGGTATACCAGCAGTTCGGTCTGTCAATGTGCAGCACGAATTCTAGATCACTCTATACGCAATTCAGTGAAGTACTGTAAGTGTCAACGCACTCCACAGCAGTCTCAAAATCTCTCGTACCAGAAGTGAAAGCCAATATAAGTGTAGAACTGTTCCAGGACGGCAATTGCACGTCTTTCGATGGGTCTTCCAGCAACTTCAGCACCTGAACACACAAGAGTCAGCGTCAATAGCTTCTCATCCCCGTCAAATGACCACTCACTTCATCCAATTGCTCCTCTTGTCTCTCATTGAATGCGTTATGTCTCTCCAGGCACCTCCAAACTGCATGTAAAGACTGCAAAAACACCGTCAGCTATTCGTCAACAGCTTTCTTCCATTCTCAGCGTCTGTACCTGCTCACGAGTGCGCCAATTCTTGTGACTCATGCAGATTTTGAGTTTGTCCAGCATTGTGTCAATTCCCAGCACCACAGAGAGCTCCACTACCACGTCCACAGCCTTCTCTCGGACTTGCCATTTATTGTCTCCTAGTCTCTCCACCAGACTGCTCTATAGCTGCTTGAAATACGACCGTAACGTGTTCTCAGCCACTCGGAAGACCAATAATTCGAGGATTTCTAGAGCTCCCAGAGCGATTTTCGAGTTGTGGTCGCGAAAGCAAGGCAAACCATGAGGGACTAACAAGGCTAAGGCCTCTGGCGTAGTGTCCTTGTTCTGTATAGGTACTGAACCGATGTCGGACTTCCGTGGGCCTTTTCTCGCTGGTGCAGCTCAACCACTTCACGAAGACTTACAACGTTGAAGCCACTGAATTGACTGATACCTATTGTTGCTGACTCTAACTGCTTGAGCCTGTAGTGCTTTGGAGGAGTCGAACCACCCGACGCGCTGGTACCCGTTCTCTGTAACGGGGATCAATGTGACGGCATTCATGATTGAGCTGATTGAGAAGCGTTTGCTGGACATCAAGTTGTATCGCCATGCTACCAACAACAAGGACGACAATGTGGACGTGAGTCTGAAGCAGCTCCACGATGTCTACAGGAGCTTAACCAGACCAATTATCCGGCACTCGCGCGCCGCGTGGAGAGAACCGCTTCGCCTTGGACGACGCTGTGCAGAATGAATTCATCAAGGCTCTGGTCAAGACCGGCCGTCTCGTTGGCTCAGTCGGCTGAGGTCTTACAATGCTGTAGCTGGTGCGGTCCGTCAATTTGGTGGCTTGGCCGCAGCCGTGGCAGAGTTTATCGGCCCATGACCCGATGTACGTGTCCATGGTGGAAGGGAGCTTCAAGAGCAACATGTGGAAGGCTCTGAGAACTCTCGGCATTGCTTTCCTTGTTGTTTCGGCGTTTGGAGTTATGCTGGACGAGAAGGTTGGCAAGATCGGGGGCCTCTAAGGTTATGGGCCCGACGGGACATGACAAAGGCTTCAGTGATGTTAAAGGCGAAACATGAACTGGAGTTCCTCAGAGACCCAGCCCGCTTTACCAGTCTTGGAGGTAACTTGCCGAAGGGCGTGCTGCTGACTGGCCCGCCTGGTACGGGTAAGACACGACTGGGACCCGACCAAAAATGTTCGTGTGCCCCAAGCACGACGGTGAGACCAAGACGTCGCCGGCCAGTAGCTCCGACGCCAGCAATTCCCTTCGGCAGAGACTCGCAGCAGGAGACGTCGTGCTCGTTCTTGAGTTCAACAACGCGCTGCTGCCGCCCAGCGCGAAGAATGCGGCACCAGACGCAGCCAACCACAGAGGAGTGGTGACGTCCGCCGAGGAAACGAAGCCGCACGGATGCGGCAACCAGCTTCTGTGTCCGTATGTTCGCAGATGAGAACGTGTGGTGTTTTCCGGTGGTTGAAGCAACACCAAACATAAAGCAATGCAGGTGGCGATCCTGCAGGAAGCTTGTAGCCAAGTGTATTGATGCAGCTTGTGCAGTAGCTAGCAGTTTGTAAAGTGAGAGGATAGAATAGTCGTCACCACCCTTCCGCCTCAATGAAAGTATACAGTCCTTATGCTGACGACAGCATCAGGGGCAACATGCAAGACAGCCAGAGATTCCACTTGGATCACTGGCGGCCTGTCCAACAAGATCCATGAATGTTTGGCCGGGTGGAGATTGCTGACTTGGATGCACCAGAGTCAGGCATCTCTCCGTCTGTGAACAACCTGGATGTACCAGATTGCTCACTGTCTGTTCGTCAAACTTGATGGCGGCGGAATCAGGCTTGATGCCTACGATTCACTACAGAACGTCCTAGTGGTGCCGAACCAGTACGCGCTGCGTGTGGCTGCTGCATTGGACTTCTCTCGTCTGGTCGAGCCTATCCGTCACTGTTTGCAGCGTCACGCTATGGCAGAGCTTCAGGTGCGGCAGACACACGGTAACGTTGATGACGCTGAAGCGAAGCGCATCTTGACTTTCAGTAACGCGGCATTCGCTGCGCGTTTGCGAGCACTGAGTGTGGCTGAGGCCAAGAACAACGCGGAGGAAGGTCTGGCACGTTGGCGCCGTTTCTAGGCAACACCGGAGCCGCGCCACTATGACTGTCTTGGTGAAGCAGCTCCCAGCTATTTGCATATTGACACCCGTGGATCTCAGTCTACACCACAAACTGCCGACAGCACCGACACTTCTGAAGCTGTAAGAGCTGAAGCAGACGGAGACATACCTATGACGGATCCAGACTCCAATAGTGGTGGAGCAACAACCAACGGCACGATCCGTTTTCGGCTCACCCCACGCCCGTTCTCCATCGAAAAGTGCTGGCAAAAGCCAAACATGAAACAGAAGCAGAGAAACAGAGTTCTATACTACCGGACACACAATCCACACTACAAACGACACTATTGATGTAAAGCAAAATGATCAAATCACGCGGCTTCAGGGAAGTTCTTGCTGAGGCGACGGTTGGTCTCCTCAAGCTCATGAATACGTGCGCGAAGCTCACCATTAAGTCGATCTTTTTCCTTGATCTCAGCAGCATGTTCGATAGCAGCGATCTTCTGGCGTAGCTCCATGTTCTCAAGCTTGCTTGTCGACTGTTGTTGAATCATGCTGACCTTGTTTGTCATTTCTTGTTGAATCATGCTGACCTTGTTTGTCATTTCTTGCTGAAGCATGCTGACCTTGCCCTTCTCCTCAATAAGTTGGATATCTCTCGCTGCCAGTCGTTGCTCCAACTTCGATAGAAGAACAGTGGCCTTGGCTTTTTCGTCAGCAACTGCATTCTGGATGCGCTCCTTGAGAACTTCAATCATGCTCTCCAAATCTTTGATACGCAGCTTGTATTCGTGCTCCGAGTCTTTGGCGTGCAGCTTGTACTTGTGTTCTTGCTCTTTGATTTCGCGAGTGTGAACTTCTGCTTGGATAGCCATACTACCATTGTACTTGTCAGCGATCGTCTGCATAATGGAGCGAACGGACTTGTAGCTCTCTGTGTCGAGGAGAATGAGTTCTTGCTCTTTGTTGAACGTGAAATGGTCGTCCTCGCGAAGGGCTTCTTTCAGCAGCGTCTCCGCCTCGCTGAGGTAGTCGCTTGGAACGAAGATCACAGTGTCCAGAATGACACCATCGCCAAACGCAGAGCTGTGTTTGTAGAACCTTTCTTTGACTTTCTCAGAGCGGCCGAACTTGAAGACCTTCTTACCGTCCCCACGCATGGTCGTGTCCACAAGGTACAAGCAGGCGAGATCATTTGGAATCAACTTCATGAAGGCTTGCAGAAACGACTTGTCGACCTTGCAGAGTGTCGACAGCATTTCTTGTTTTTGCTCCACGGTGCCATACGCCAGCGCGAAGACTTTTTTGTAAACCCAATCACGAAACTCATTTGCTACGGGCGAGCGTGTGCTGTGAAGCGCATGCATCAAACCAGCGAATGTGAGGAAGACTTCATGACTGTTATGATACGTTCTCTTTTGTTCTTGTGGAGAGGGATGGTCGTGTTCTTGTAGAGAGGTGTCACTGTCACGGGGATATCCTTGATCTGGGTCACTCTGCAAACTGTCGCCCTCTTCATCGACATGTAGAGCCCTGAATAGCCTCGATAACAATTTCCAGATATCAATTGGCGGTGAGTAAGGAACGCCGGAGAAATATCGCGCTTGTAGCTGATCGTAGAATTGCTTCACCTCTTCGAGATCATTGTCGTTGAGTTCACATAACTCAGACGAGAGCTGCGTCGAGCGGTACCAGCCTTTTGTTTGAAGAAAATTCTTCACAGTCGTTTCTGCGTATGACAGTTTCTCAATGTCGACTTTGGCGCAATGCACACGATCAACATTGCCGTACCCTGCACCTCCGAAGTAACCTTCATGAACCTTGACTCGCTGATCAACTTGACATGATTTTCCAAACTTGTACAAGCGATTACCAAGACTGATGAGGTAGATCTCGCCATGAGACTTGTTGCAACGGAGTGTTTGACTCAAGAAGCACGCCTTTATCAAACCTTGGAAAGTCAGAAAGACTTCTTGACTGCTGTGATACGCTTGCTTCTGTGCGTGTAGAGAGGTATCATTGTCGCCTCCGCCACCTTTTTTCAGAGTAAAACAAACGAAGCCGACCGATTCGTGGTACGACTTGCGCTCATCCAAAATCGTTTTCACAAGACTATCGCTTTCAAACACTCGTCCGACGTCCTTCGCCTTGAAGTAGATGCCCTCCATCGTGCGCTTGCCCCGCATCTCCACTTGATGACGAACGCCGCTCTTATCCACGAAGAACGAAAGGTCCTTGTCTTTGATCACAGGAGGCGCGAGTGGGTATGAGCTCTTTTTCGCGATCTTGAGCAGTCGCACAATTTGCTCGTCCTTCTTCACCAGGCGCACATCGAATTTGGGTGCATACAACGGCTTTTCTTTCAGTTCGGACGCTGGAAAACTTGCTTTTCATGGCGTTTTTTGCGGCTTCGAAAAGATGGCCATTTTCACGTATATTCGCCCCTCTGTAGGCCAGAGGACCCAGACGATGTTTGGTCAAAAAGGTCCTACTAGAGGTAACTTTTTGCGCTCTTTCACGTGGTGAAGTCAGATTGAGCCCGATTTCAAATCCCTTGGCTACAGCACGATTTGTAGGCGAAAAAAACAGAAAAATGGCGTTTTCTCGAAAACGGCTTAGACAACAACATTCGCTAGTATGGATGTTCCCCGTGCGATTCCCCATTGATATAGCCAAAGTCCCGGGCAAGATAATTTTTTTTGCGCTTTGTGAGCCGATTTGGAGTAGGCAACTGGTGCCGCATAACAAACTTTTGTCGCCACTCAAGGTTTCAAAAAGGGTCCCCGGCGGAACAAAGTCATACTTCTAGAACGATCTAGCTCAATCTGAAAGTTGCACCGGGTGCGCCATCATGAAAAACCAAAACTGTAAAAAGGAATTCCGAGATTTTATATTTCCCTTCGAGATATTCATAAAAATATAAATTTTCAGAAATTCGGTACATAAAAGTCCAAAAATAGAAAAAAGTTACAACATCTGTCTTTTCTCGACCCGACCCCTAGGGGTATTGTCGCGCGCTCTTTCGAATGAGCTATGTCCCGAAAGCCAGTTCCAAGTTTCAGTATACAAAACTTCTCAAAAGAATGTTGTAAACTCGTAGTTTTACTTTGCCACCGGGGGGGATGGATACAGTATCGAAAATAAAGGTCACTTTGCATTTGGCAGAAATTACCTCGCTCCCTATGGGCCGTGCTAGAGGCGAAATTCGTTAAAAACAGATGTTTCTTTAAAAACATCTGTCGATGGGTTGGGGTTCTATAAATAACGTACTTATAACTGACGGTTTCACACTTGACGAAACAAATGGGCCAGTGTGACGGTTTCATTTCTTATTTAAAACGGCTAGATTCTAAATAAGATTTCTAAATAAGACAGTTTAGAACCGTTACACTGTAACGGCCGTTACGCCCGAAACTTCCAAAGATATTTTTAGAAATTGTCAACGAGCGGTATATACACGCTAAAAATAGCAGCCTGTGCTAGGACTATGCTGCGCCGTTTATTATTAGAATAATAGCGGTTCGGGACGGTTACATGAAGTGACAAATTGGTAAGTCAGTGCAGATTTGGAAACGGCGTGAGGGTTTCTAAGTTT
>JASMQC010000055.1:135000-147500 GCA_031305395.1 Phytophthora citrophthora
TTGGGGGACTTTAGTGTGGGGGTGTAACAGGGCAGCAAAGACTTGTGTGTGTGCAGTGTGTACGGCTTGTGTGCGAGTTGTGTATGCTGTGTACAGCTTGTGTACGCTGTGTACGGCTTGCGTGGCACGCGTGTGCGAGTTGTGTGGCAGGCGGCGCCAATTTAGACTAGGATAAAGTATATAAAATGACTGAAAAGACTTTGTGAATTTTTGTTGATGATGTTTCCAGGGCAGGTGGCGAGGAAGCGCTGGCGAATATGGACCAAGGTGACGGCGAGGAAGCGCGGCGCGTGCGGGTGCGTATGGGCGAAGGTGACGACGGCGAGGAAGCGTGCGGGCGCGGACATGGAGGTGATGGAAGGTGACGGAGCGCAGAGCATGTTGTATATGCGGCATTAGTGTCGTACTTAAGCGGAGCGCTTCCTGGGCGTATATGGAGGTGTCCATGGTGTCCATGTTTCCTGGGCGTGTATGTGGGTGTGTCCTGTCGCATGTTCCGGTCGGATGTGGCTGTGCAAGTTGAAAATGGACACCTTGGGCTATTGCATTGTTGTGCGTCCGCGTACGCGTCAATATGGAGCGGGGGTGCTATCTGCACGGCTGGCAGTGAAGGTGTCGGCCGCCCCCCCGACCTGTAGCAGTTAGTATGTACTAGTAGAGGGTCGCTAGTAGCCTCCCATTCGTCTGTGTGTGCCACACCACCCCCTTTTGTCTGTGCATGCCTGCATGCCTTTTCCATACTTAGATGAAGAGAAATGCTTACAAAAGCGCGTACCGTAGTGCGTCGGTTGATGGCTACTGACTGACTCACTCTTTTTGTTCTTTACTCACTCTTTTATTTACACAGTGAAGTAGACACCCCCCCCCCCCCCCCCCCCCCCCACACACACACTTGTAGACGCTCTCACATGCTTGTAGTAGTCTCCCCTAGCCCTACGTCCACCTCCGTACCCTCCACTCACTCTTTCACTGCCTTACTCACTTTGTTTGTTAGGCAGATCGCGAGTTACCCTGTAACTTGTCCGCCTGTACCCGTAAACTTCCCCAACTTGTCCGCTCTATTACAGCTGTCCCCTAGCCCTATGTCCACATGTGTCCACGTGGATGTGTCGAGACATATTGTAAGATGTTGTGTGAGCGGTCGGCATAAGTAGGGATGGCGCACATGTCCCGGTGTAGACGGCCATCTTAGGCTGAGAACACCATATCCCGTTCGCTCTGTGAAGTTAAGCAGCCTCAAGCTCGGGTAGTACTCGGGTGGGTGACCACCGGGGAAGTCCGGGTGCTGTCTACTCTTTTGCCTGCCGCAGCTTTGGCAGTTCTCCTTTTCACAAGCCGAGACTTGGCATGCATCTTGGGGACACCTTGGCAGACATAGCCGTGCACGTGTCACCCCCTCCGGGGACGTTCCTCCCTCCTCTCCTGTCATACTTCATATATGCCGGAACGCAGTTGGTTGGTTTGTGGAGACACCCCGACAGGTACGTGTCGATCTCGAGGTTGGGATGGGGGTTTGTGAGCATGGGGAATCCAACTAGCGGAGGTAGAAAAGATCCAGACTAACAGAACCCTCTCAAACCTGTTACCCGCACAGAACGTCCATGTTGCGGGGGCAAATCGTGGAACCCAGCCGGTCCAGACAGTGCACTAGACGTAGTTTCACCTGCTCTTTCACGTGATCACCTTGGATTTGGACCCACGTCTATGTAAACCCTCCAAACCTGATAAAAACACAAACGCACGTAACTCCGCCCCCAGATGTGGTCCAGAGATGATCCAGGTGGATATCTATAGGTTTTCAGGTACGGGGAATCCGATTATGAAGGTGACATAGACGTGCGAGCCGTACTTTTTATAAAAATGTCGACCATCGAAATCACAAAATCGAAAGATACCCCAAGGTGCAAAATTTCATGGCGAGTCGAATGGTCGCGGTCGCATCTTTGTACGACCTCTCGACTTTTATATATTCACGTATCAAATTTAAGAGGTATCTACTGTTCATACCAATCAACCTCGATAGACCTACCCTATGTAAAATCACCCGGGGAACACGCTCGTCAAGTCCGATTTTGTCTATCTTCAAGTCCCTTGGCTGTAGAGCAAATTCTAAAATGTATCCATTTCAGGAAAAGCCCGCTGCCGCAAAACGAGTTGTCCAAATAATTTTTCCCAGAGCGCTACGATACGCAACATTTGAAGACGGATCCGATGCGCGTAGTCACAGCTCACGATTCTCTCTCAAACTTTATATATAAAGTTTCAAGAGTATATCATTTTTCACAGTTGACATATGGCGATGTCGAAGCAAGTGTCAGATAGGAAATCACACGGGGAACACGCCTGTCAAGTCAGATGATGGAATTTGTTACCCCTTCCCGGTCAAAAGTGAATTTGAAAATGAGGCGAAAACGTAAAAAGGCTCCTAGCGCAAAACCGGGTTAGAAACCGACCTTGGCTTCTATGGAGGAAAATGTTCCCCGCGTGATTTCACGTCTAGCCATCTCGCGATAGAAACGCAGATCGCGGTATTCCGGCCTCTAGAGGCCGAAACATGCGTTTTTGGGGTGTTCGGATCGGCTCTGAAAACGCATGTTTCGATCTCTACAGGACAGGGAACCCGAACGATGTCGTGTCAAACCCGATGGACTAGGGGTAAAAATCGACGCTCTTTCACGTGGTGAAGTCAGATTGAGCCGAATTTCAAATCCCTTGGCTACAGCGCGATTTTCTTGAAAAGTGCACTTTTCATAAATGGCCCGTTTACGCAAAATCGGCTTAGACACCGAAGGTCGTTTGTATGGAGAAAAATGTTCGCCGTGCGATTCCGCATCTAGCCAGCTCGCGATAGAAACCCAGATTTCAGTTTTGCGGCCTCTAGAGGCCAAAAACATGCGTTTTTGCGAAAATCGCGAAAACCCGCGATTTCGGCAAAAAATGGCCATTTTCACGTATATTCGCCCCTCTGTAGGCCAGAGGACCCAGACGATGTTTGGTCAAAAAGGTCCTACTAGAGGTAACTTTTTGCGCTCTTTCACGTGGTGAAGTCAGATTGAGCCCGATTTCAAATCCCTTGGCTACAGCACGATTTGTAGGCGAAAAAAACAGAAAAATGGCGTTTTCTCGAAAACGGCTTAGACAACAACATTCGCTAGTATGGAGAAAAATGTTCCCCGTGCGATTCCCCATTGATATAGCCAAAGTCCCGGGCAAGATAATTTTTTTTGCGCTTTGTGAGCCGATTTGGAGTAGGCAACTGGTGCCGCATAACAAACTTTTGTCGCCACTCAAGGTTTCAAAAAGGGTCCCCGGCGGAACAAAGTCATACTTCTAGAACGATCTAGCTCAATCTGAAAGTTGCACCGGGTGCGCCATCATGAAAAACCAAAACTGTAAAAAGGAATTCCGAGATTTTATATTTCCCTTCGAGATATTCATAAAAATATAAATTTTCAGAAATTCGGTACATAAAAGTCCAAAAATAGAAAAAAGTTACAACATCTGTCTTTTCTCGACCCGACCCCTAGGGGTATTGTCGCGCGCTCTTTCGAATGAGCTATGTCCCGAAAGCCAGTTCCAAGTTTCAGTATACAAAACTTCTCAAAAGAATGTTGTAAACTCGTAGTTTTACTTTGCCACCGGGGGGGATGGATACAGTATCGAAAATAAAGGTCACTTTGCATTTGGCAGAAATTACCTCGCTCCCTATGGGCCGTGCTAGAGGCGAAATTCGTTAAAAACAGATGTTTCTTTAAAAACATCTGTCGATGGGTTGGGGTTCTATAAATAACGTACTTATAACTGACGGTTTCACACTTGACGAAACAAATGGGCCAGTGTGACGGTTTCATTTCTTATTTAAAACGGCTAGATTCTAAATAAGATTTCTAAATAAGACAGTTTAGAACCGTTACACTGTAACGGCCGTTACGCCCGAAACTTCCAAAGATATTTTTAGAAATTGTCAACGAGCGGTATATACACGCTAAAAATAGCAGCCTGTGCTAGGACTATGCTGCGCCGTTTATTATTAGAATAATAGCGGTTCGGGACGGTTACATGAAGTGACAAATTGGTAAGTCAGTGCAGATTTGGAAACGGCGTGAGGGTTTCTAAGTTTGTGTTGGGTTATTAACTTGTTGCTTCGGACGACGATGGACTAGCAGCGGCTTCGGACGACAGCAGGACGGCGTGATGGAGGTTTCCGGTTTCCAGGACGGTAAGGACCCACTCAAAAGGTACACTTGTGTTTAATCTAAATGTATTGATATAGGACTTGTAAGCTGGTAATTGGTGGTTTTTTGCATTGGTCTTTAAGAAAATAGTTGTGCTATTTTCGAGACAAGTGCTAAAGACAAAAAGTAGTGCGCTTGTACTGCTCCGGGGTAACCTGGTGCGGTTTTGCGTGCGAGCAGTAAGTGGGACTGTGTTCGTATGCGTTGCATAAGAATCTGTTTCGTTTGATGCATTGTGCGTTGCACTGAGTACTTTGTGCTGATGCGACTCGGGTCTGCTGAGTGATGCGTGTGTGCGAGGGGTAGTTCCCCGAGTGCATGTGTGTTGTTTGGCGGCGAAGAGATGCTGACGTTGCGAGGTGTTTCAACAACGCTCTGTCGGAACTGGCGCGAAGGAGCGCTGCGGTTGGTTGTGCAGTTTGCATGTGGCTTTCGGGCTGTGTGTGTCTGTGCGGTGCCTTCTGCGGTGCGTTTTGTGTTGGATATTTCCGGTGGAAAGCTTTCATTTTCGGGTAGAACCGGACTTGATCTGGGGCGTGTATGCGGTGTGCGGAGGGGTTTCCACCCCGAAGTGTGCTGCGTCGTGCTCTACCAATCGCTTCTTGTCGCGTCCTCGGGCGTGGCTGTTGAAGTGAGGATCGTATTTGTCTTTCTGTGCAAAAAGGTTCTCGGCTTTTAATGATGACTTTTGTGTGCGTTTGCGAGTGGTCTTCGGGCTGTTTGCGAGTGTGCGCTTTGTGTTGTTGTTTTATTGCTGGGAGGGCGTGGGGTTTTACTCTGCGTCTTTCTTTAGTATGGAAGATATTAACCTGGTTGATCCTGCCAGTAGTCATACGCTTGTCTCAAAGATTAAGCCATGCATGTCTAAGTATAAACACTTTTGTACTGTGAAACTGCGAATGGCTCATTATATCAGTTATAGTCTACTCGATAGTACCTTACTACTTGGATACCCGTAGTAATTCTAGAGCTAATACATGCATAAATACCCAACTGCTTGTCGGGCGGGTAGCATTTATTAGATTGAAACCAATGCAGTCTTCGGGCTGGTATTGTGTTGAGTCATAATAACTGTGCGGATCGCGCTTTTGCGCGATAAATCGATTGAGTTTCTGCCCTATCAGCTTTGGATGGTAGGATATGGGCCTACCATGGCATTAACGGGTAACGGGGAATTAGGGTTTGATTCCGGAGAGGGAGCCTTAGAAACGGCTACCACATCCAAGGAAGGCAGCAGGCGCGTAAATTACCCAATCCTGACACAGGGAGGTAGTGACAATAAATAACAATGCTCTGGCTCTTCGAGTCGGGCAATTGGAATGAGAACAATTTAAATCCCTTAACGAGGATCAATTGGAGGGCAAGTCTGGTTTAATAGTGGTTTATTGTTGCTTTATCTCTTGTGGAGAGAAAAATCGCTATAGCTAACTTGTCTTTGATTTTTTAAGTCGGCTCTTGATTCTTCTGGTGCAATTACTTCCGAAATAATGGGTTCGTGGCTCAATCTGGGGATCTTGGGGTTAGTACGCTTTTGCGTCTCGATTGTAGAAGTGAGAAATGTACAACAAGCAAGACGATCTTGCTTATTTCACATTGAGAGATTGATGTGATACTCCACCCGAAAAAAATAAAGATAACCATTTAAAGCGACTTGCTTTCGCGGAAAGAATGATTTCCAACGATACTCAGCGAAAAGTTGGGTCTCTGCAATCGGCCAAAAAGTCGAAAAACCGCGCTTGATAAAAGGAAACGGCGCTGCGATAAAGACAACGTAAGCGACTTGCTTACGCGGAAAGAAAATAATTTCCAAAAGATTAGGCGCGAAGGTGAGCCTCCTCGGTGGCAATTTAAGCCCGTAGAGATTTGGCCAAAACCACACAGAGAAACTCCATACTGTAGCGTGACAAAATCAAATTAGAAATCGGGATAGTCAAGAGCAAAGTTTCAGGGTACCAAGTGTATAGAGCGCAATTTACACCGGCAAAGTTGTCAAAGTTACTCCAGGCGGGCGCGCTTGTTGTTCTTGTGCTTGCCACGACGTACACGCTTGCCAAGAACACGGGGGGTATCATCAATGTCGTCTTCAGCCGAGAATTCAATACTGTAGATACCACGCGCACGGTAGAGCCATGATTCCGTATCCATTAAGCCAATCCAGTTGCCGTCGTCGTACACTAAGTGGGAGCGCATCTTGCTTTTTACCTGGAGCGCCATACCGTGGCCCAACATCTCAGATAGATCGCAATGCACGAGGTATAAGCCTTCTGGAAGCTTGGAGTTAAAAATTCCATCAATCCCGTTCCCATTCCCAGTGAAGAGATTACGGTCGAGCAGGCTCCTGCGGATCCGTACATTCGGGGTTGTTCCATTCACATCCATCCACTTCAGTAGAGCTTTCGTTTTCGAGACGCCGATGCCTTCATCATATCCGATGCCTTGGTCCATTCGAAAGTCGTCCCAATTGTCATCAGTAATGAAGGTGGAGTATCCTGCAATCTTGTAGAGAGCGTTGATCGCCCGCGCGACACAATCGCCAGTTTCCGAGGCTCTCATGTAGTCACAGTAGTCGGGGAGGCCCTTCATGAAGGTGACGTACGGCTTGGTTTCTTGTTTATCTTCGTCATACCACCAGTCAACCCAGTCACACGGAGCTTGTTGGCCGTCTTCAATGAGGCATTTACGAGGGATCCAGTCATCAAAACCATCGAGGAACCGAACGTGATAACAGCGCCCTCGGCCTGGCTCATCGCGTCGATCGTCGATAATCAGGAAGGAGAACAGTTCTGCGGGTTTCTTGGGCGAGGGATTAGTCCGTCGAGCTTTCTTCGAGGCAGGGAGTTGGGGCTTGACAGTACCTGATCGAAGGCTCATACCTTCGTCACTTGGGCAGGTCGTGACGTCAATCGTAGTGGTGTCGGTAGCGGTCCTTCTAGGCTGGCACTCGGCGTCTGGTGCCACTTCCACCATGTCAACATCGATGCTGGGTCGGCGCGGTGGTAGCAAATCAGGGGCCATGAGCTGCAGCATTGCGTAGGTGTCGATTTCTGGAAGCGGTACCCCCTTGTCTGTAGTAAGGCCTTGTGGAGCAGAGGCAAACACGTCCGGCCAAGTACATTCAAGTTCCATATCCACGTTATCGTCAGTCAGGGGGGGTCCTGGAATTCGCCCTGATAGCTCGCAGAAGGGGCCACGAGCCTTGAGGATGCGCTTATGGCATGCATGCCCGACACTTTCGAAGTAAGTCTCCACTGTCTTGAGCAGGCCATCCATTGTGCTGATAACGGCTGACGTGACCGCGTCGTCATCGAGGGGGGTCACACCGTCCATCCCGGGGGGTAGCGTCTTCGGAACGGGAGGGAGGAAGTCCTTGAGTCCGCGTGCATACGCCGGGTTGATAAGAGCGGAGGGCTGGTTCCACGTCTGCATCTGGGTGAAGAAGATGCCACTGGTCTCCGCAGAGTCGACTATCTCGAATACCATGCCGTCCAGTACCGACGCGACTTCCCGTTCAACCTGAGAGTAGCTACCAAACCAGGAGGCGATGGAAGGCTCAGCGGTGTCGGGCGCGCCACGTGGACTAACCCGGATCGATCCCGCGATCGCTACCATCTCCTCCTGGAAAGGCGGCCACCCCGGAATCTCGGTGGTCGGTTGGGGGGACGGCGAGGCTAGGCTGGGCTTGGACATTGGTGGGGAGAAGAGGAGGGATGAGGGGTCCGGCTTGTGTTCGACAGAGCAAATTTCGGAATGACGGCAGCCGACGCCTGCGCGACCAACCATTTGAACCTCCAAAAAATTATGCCGATCAAGTAGGATCAGTATAAATTTTGGTAGGGAATTCACCCCCATCGAGGAATATTCCTTCCGGGGGAATGTCCGGGAATATCGCATCTGGGGGGGCGAGGGAGGTGTTCGGAGAGGACGGGAGGGGTAGCTGAGAGGCCAGACACCGGCTCCTGTCCGCCCCGAAAGTTGCTTACACACGGTGATCATCTCGGCGACCGTGGTCGCGAAGCCAGCGCCCGCATAAACCTTGTAGTCTCGGATTCCCTGTAGCGCGGAGTCGATCCAGGTGGAGGGTTACGTATGACCGGGCGCGCGAGATGACATACATGTGGTTGGTCTCGGCCCCATTCATCATGCAGTCGTTGTGGTGTAGCCATAGGATGTACAGGACGCTACAGCGAAGCACATTGAAGACGCGGAGCATGTTATGGGCGCCAATGGAGGTGGCAACATGCTGTGTGAACGCCACCTTCTGCGTGTAAACCACCGCTTCCCACGTAATCTCGCCAGTTAAGAGGGTCCTGAACTCCGGCAAGAACTCCTGCCAGGCAGTCGTCGCAGTCGAGCAGTCCCAGAAGAGATGGCGCGCGGTCTCCACCACCCCACAGCCGTGTACGCAGAGGACGTCGGTCGTCTGATGCTGGTACTTGGAGCGTACGTTCAACCCGTTGTGTTGGAGCCTGAACTTGATATCCGCGAGAATCGGCAGGACGTCCTTGTTCAGCGTGCGCTCGCGTTTCCACATCTCAATCCATTTCGGCGCATTCACAATACCCAGGGGGGTATGAGGAAGACGCTGAATCGCTGGCTTCTTGTGGAGGAGGTGGTAGAAGTGGTGGTTAGCCCCGTCCAGGAAGACAACATCATCGAACGTCCATCCATGTGACGCCGCACACTGTTCCCGTGGAAGATGGGGGCCGGGAAGTGGAGCTTCCGTGACTTGGATGGACATGAGCCTCTCTACCTGCCGTGGGAGGTGTCCTGCCGCGTTCGACCACTGTCCCCGCAGTGTGAAGGCGGATTCGTTCAGTATCTCCAAGCACAAGGGCTTCGTTGGATAGCTGCCGTGTCGATCAATGAAGTCTTGTAGCCGGACGTAACCGTCGCCGTAGAAGAGGGACGCGTTGGCTGACGCCTTGCCAGTGAGGCGATTTGCCGCGTCTGCTCGAAGGAAGTGATTTTGCCAATACGGCATTTCCACTAACGCCCAAGTGAAGCTCGCAAGCGTGCAGTGAGTCACGATCAGCTTGTACCAACAACGGAGGGGTTCGATCCAGAAATCTCCCAGTCCCACCCAAGGTTCTCGAACGGTCAGACCATTGGGGATCGGGACGTATAAGAGATCAAAGCCAGAGCTGCCATATTGGAGAGGTTCTCCAAACAGAACATAAGCAGCATCAAACCAACGCGGGACGATATGATGCTTGGTCACCGTGTTCATGGCATCGCGCAGGGAACACAGCTGGAGAGCATGGCTAAAAGCCAGCGTTTCCGGTAGCCCAAGCCCACCTTGAGACGTCGGTAAGTACAGCCACTCCTCTGCCATGGGTCCTTTGACATTTTCCGAGTCGGAAATCTCTTTCTTAAAGAGGAAGGCCTTGCAGAGACGTTTGACACGCTGGGCGACGTCCGGCGTCACCCGCGTCACCGCGGCAGTATACCACAATAACGGCAAGACTATCGTGCGCAGAATAACAGCGCGACCAAGAAGAGTTCGTGCTCGGTACTTCCAGAGAGTGCACCGGCGAGCCATCAGCTCCAAGAGGCGTGGAAACCGAGAGCTAGTCGGTAGGGACGGACTGACATAAATGCCCAGGAGTCGGACAGAGCCTTCATTAGCAACGACATCCCACCCCGCCACTGCCAAGTCTTCGCGAATGTCTGGAGGGAGAGGCGAGAAGGGGAACAGATGGGTTTTGTGGACGTTGAGCCGGAGACCGGACGCTTTCGCGTACGTTTCGACATGACTCACGAACTCTGGCGCCACGCTGAGATCTTCCAGGAGCCCTGTACAGTCGTCCGCGAACGCTAAGAGATGATGGGGTTCTTCGTTCCCCGGAACTTGAAGGCCCATATGTCCTGTTGTTGCGCGTAGGTAGCAGAGCATTGGCTCGACGAAGAGGACGAAAAGAGCTGGTGACAGCTGATCACCCTGGCGGACACCACAACCGAGCTCGAAAAACTTGCTTGCGGTCCCGTTGACGAGGATACTAACCAGTGTGCCTTGAAATAGTGTCGTCACGGAGCGGCAGAAGTTTTCCCCAAATCCGATGTGCTTCAAGACCAGCCTCAGGGCCGGCCAAAGAACACTGTCGAAGGCTTTGGCGTAGTCCAGAAGCACTGCACCGGCGGAGTTCCAGCCAAGGCGTTTAGCCAATGTTTGGAGATCTTGGAAGCGGAGAAGGGCATGCCGAATGGAACGCCCCTTAACAAACCCGGTTTGGTCGGTGTGGAGAATTGTTGGTAGGACGTCTCGAAGTCTCCACGCCAACACCTTGGGACCGAATTTCGCGTCATGGTTGAGCAGCGTGATCGGGCGATAGTTGCTCGGAACACTACGATCGCCTCCCTTAAACAGCAACGAAATGTACGCCTTGCGTTGGGACTTCGTCATCCGGCCGCGTTCGAAGTTGTTTGCATATACCATCTCGTAGACCTTGGCCCAGGCACAGGTGTTGAGTTGGTAGTACTCCGCCGGCAGACCATCGAACCCCGCCGATCTGCCTTTGGGGGAGCTACGGATTGCCCAGTAGAGCTCTTGAGCCGTAATCGGTGCCTCGAGTGCTTGACGCTGCAATGGTGTCAGTCGGGCTGTCGTATGGCGAAGAAGATCCTGAAGACCAACAGGATCATAGCGCCGAGGTCGCAGAGATTCCTGTAAGTCCCGGGAGGGAGACTGATAAAGAGAGCCCCAGTATTGACGGTGCTCCGCCGCCATTTCCTCAGGGTCCGAAGTCGTTGATCCATCGACCTTCGTGACGCTTGGGATCGCCACTCGGTAAGCTGTTGTCGTGGGAGATCGGAAGAAGTACGCAGAGCCTTGCTCACCTTCTGCAATGTCGCGATCAAACTTCGATTTCTCACGTCGACTGGAAAATAAGTCCTCCAGGGCCTTGAGCTCGTGCTTGGCCGTATCAAGCGCGGTGCGAGTGTCTGCCGTTGAACAAACCGCGTCGAGAGTCTTCGACATACGTAGAGCCGTTCGCAGCTTTGCTAGCCGATCGTCATCCTTGTTCTTCAGAGAGCGCTGCATCTCCTGAAGGAAGGCACGGTCAGCAGCTTTGTGTTCGTCTACGAGAGCCCCGGGGTTGTTGCCTGGGAACCATCGCAGTCTAGCACACAGGCATTCCAATGTGCCGTCAAGGGTCTCTTTCACTAGCGGGACTTGTAGCAACCACCGAGGACATTTCCACGGGAGGCGTTTGGAGTCGGGCATGGAGGGAGACGAGAGTTGGAATTCCACTGGGTAGTGGTCTTCGTGGAGCCATTTCATGTCTGTGATGTAACGAGACGCACGGTAGGACTGGTCGTACAGCCTCGTGGACATCAGACAATAATCGATCCTGTTGCGCTGATTGGGACCGGAAAAGACCCGGAGGTCGGGGAAGGTTTCCCGCCAGGGGTCCAGAACACCTAGTTCCAGCATCCAGGTTTGAAGTTCTTCACGACCGAGGTCATGAGGGTACGGAGTCTGCTCATCGAGCAGGGGGTCAATCGGGGTGTTGAGATCCCCGACTACGAGATGGCTTGCCGCATCCGGGAATCGGGTGGGCAGAGAGTCAAAGAAACGCTTGCGAGCTTGCACTTCTACCGGCGCATAGACGACATGGACGAAAACACGATGTGTTCCGAGCAAGGTGTCCAGGACGAGGTATCGGGCTTGCTGTTCAGCGTTGGCGTAGCGGGTGGTGACATCTTTCACCGCGGAGAAAGGATGAGCACCGGAGAGAACGAGGGCAACACCGTTTCGGCCGTTGCAATCATCTTCAGAGCGTTGGGACCAGAAGACTTGCGCCTTCGAGTCAGAGGAGTTAATATAATGGGTTACCACCCGGAGACGGTCCGCCGAGGTGAACTTCGTCTCTTGGAAGGCAATGAGCTGGTAATCAGCGAGGAGCTTGGTGAACATGCTTCGCGCTTCACTACCCTTACGACCAGGCGCGTTGAGTCCATTAATGTTCATGGACAGCCCGCGCAGGGCCCAGGGCGACTCAGAGGTGAGTGGCCTGGGAGGACGTCGTAGGCTCCATCATATCATCTGCGGGTGCTGCTACAGTTGATTCGCCATCTTGATCGGAGGATGCCATGGATACGTTGTCTCCATATTCGTCTGGTTGGTTGTCCCGGACCAGCTCCATTGCGTTTAGGACCGGGTCGCTCAAGTACTGGTCGTATGCCTGACCAAGAGGGGATACACACAGCGCATGGAGAGTTTCGTCCGTCCAGAGTAGGAAATTCGAGTACTGGAAGCTGGATACA
>JASMQC010000055.1:155000-160000 GCA_031305395.1 Phytophthora citrophthora
CATACAATTGCAACGCACTCCGCCGCCTGTCAAGTGCTGGTGGTGGAGAGTAGGCTGACTTGTAATTTCAAATATTGGGAAAGATAAATCCTTTGTAGACGACTTAACTACAGAACGGGGTGTTGTAAGCATGAGAGTAGTCTTGTACTACGATCTGCTGAGATTTAGCCCTTGTTCTATTGATTTGTTCAGAAATGAACATTTCTCCCCCCCCACAAACAATTTTCATTGCAACCGCGCAATACACTATAAAGCAAAGCAGTCAAAAATAAGGCTGTCTAAAGTGATTTACTTTCGCGTCTGGGGTGGTGAAAGTGCCTAACTGGTCGGCAGTTAGTGTGCCTATTAATAAACTGTTAAGTGTGCGTTTGCCACACGGTCTTGCCTTTAGCCTTCTTTGCTTCGCGGCGTTTGTTTTTCAGAAATCGCTAAGTGCCAGCGCTAATGTTTTCCGAGCCAAATTGGGGGACTTTAGTGTGGGGGTGTAACAGGGCAGCAAAGACTTGTGTGCAGTGTGTACGGCTTGTGTGCGAGTTGTGTAGTTGTGTATGCTGTGTACGGCTTGTGTACGCTGTGTACGGCTTGCGTGGCACGCGTGTGCGAGTTGTGTGGCAGGCGGCGCCAATTTAGACTAGGATAAAGTATATAAAATGACTGAAAAGACTTTGTGAATTTTTGTTGATGATGTTTCCAGGGCAGGTGGCGAGGAAGCGCTGGCGAATATGGACCAAGGTGACGGCGAGGAAGCGCGGCGCGTGCGGGTGCGTATGGGCGAAGGTGACGACGGCGAGGAAGCGTGCGGGCGCGGACATGGAGGTGATGGAAGGTGACGGAGCGCAGAGCATGTTGTATATGCGGCATTAGTGTCGTACTTAAGCGGAGCGCTTCCTGGGCGTATATGGAGGTGTCCATGGTGTCCATGTTTCCTGGGCGTGTATGTGGGTGTGTCCTGTCGCATGTTCCGGTCGGATGTGGCTGTGCAAGTTGAAAAATGGACACCTTGGGCTATTGCATTGTTGTGCGTCCGCGTACGCGTCAATATGGAGCGGGGGTGCTATCTGCACGGCTGGCAGTGAAGGTGTCGGCCGCCCCCCCGACCTGTAGCAGTTAGTATGTACTAGTAGAGGGTCGCTAGTAGCCTCCCATTCGTCTGTGTGTGCCACACCACCCCCTTTTGTCTGTGCATGCCTGCATGCCTTTTCCATACTTAGATGAAGAGAAATGCTTACAAAAGCGCGTACCGTAGTGCGTCGGTTGATGGCTACTGACTGACTCACTCTTTTTGTTCTTTACTCACTCTTTTATTTACACAGTGAAGTAGACACGCCCCCCCCCCCCCCCCCCCCCCCCCCCCACACACACACTTGTAGACGCTCTCACATGCTTGTAGTAGTCTCCCCTAGCCCTACGTCCACCTCCGTACCCTCCACTCACTCTTTCACTGCCTTACTCACTTTGTTTGTTAGGCAGATCGCGAGTTACCCTGTAACTTGTCCGCCTGTACCCGTAAACTTCCCCAACTTGTCCGCTCTATTACAGCTGTCCCCTAGCCCTATGTCCACATGTGTCCACGTGGATGTGTCGAGACATATTGTAAGATGTTGTGTGAGCGGTCGGCATAAGTAGGAGTGGCGCACATGTCCCGGTGTAGACGGCCATCTTAGGCTGAGAACACCATATCCCGTTCGCTCTGTGAAGTTAAGCAGCCTCAAGCTCGGGTAGTACTCGGGTGGGTGACCACCGGGGAAGTCCGGGTGCTGTCTACTCTTTTGCCTGCCGCAGCTTTGGCAGTTCTCCTTTTCACAAGCCGAGACTTGGCATGCATCTTGGGGACACCTTGGCAGACATAGCCGTGCACGTGTCACCCCCTCCGGGGACGTTCCTCCCTCCTCTCCTGTCATACTTCATATATGCCGGAACGCAGTTGGTTGGTTTGTGGAGACACCCCGACAGGTACGTGTCGATCTCGAGGTTGGGATGGGGGTTTGTGAGCATGGGGAATCCAACTAGCGGAGGTAGAAAAGATCCAGACTAACAGAACCCTCTCAAACCTGTTACCCGCACAGAACGTCCATGTTGCGGGGGCAAATCGTGGAACCCAGCCGGTCCAGACAGTGCACTAGACGTAGTTTCACCTGCTCTTTCACGTGATCACCTTGGATTTGGACCCACGTCTATGTAAACCCTCCAAACCTGATAAAAACACAAACGCACGTAACTCCGCCCCCAGATGTGGTCCAGAGATGATCCAGGTGGATATCTATAGGTTTTCAGGTACGGGGAATCCGATTATGAAGGTGACATAGACGTGCGAGCCGTACTTTTTATAAAAATGTCGACCATCGAAATCACAAAATCGAAAGATACCCCAAGGTGCAAAATTTCATGGCGAGTCGAATGGTCGCGGTCGCATCTTTGTACGACCTCTCGACTTTTATATATTCACGTATCAAATTTAAGAGGTATCTACTGTTCATACCAATCAACCTCGATAGACCTACCCTATGTAAAATCACCCGGGGAACACGCTCGTCAAGTCCGATTTTGTCTATCTTCAAGTCCCTTGGCTGTAGAGCAAATTCTAAAATGTATCCATTTCAGGAAAAGCCCGCTGCCGCAAAACGAGTTGTCCAAATAATTTTTCCCAGAGCGCTACGATATGCAACATTTGAAGACGGATCCGATGCGCGTAGTCACAGCTCACGATTCCCTCTCAAACTTTATATATAAAGTTTCAAGAGTATATCATTTTTCACAGTTGACATATGGCGATGTCGAAGCAAGTGTCAGATAGGAAATCACACGGGGAACACGCTGTCAAGTCAGATGATGGAATTTGTTACCCCTTCCCGGTCAAAAGTGAATTTGAAAATGAGGCGAAAACGTAAAAAGGCTCCTAGCGCAAAACCGGGTTAGAAACCGACCTTGGCTTCTATGGAGGAAAATGTTCCCCGCGTGATTTCACGTCTAGCCATCTCGCGATAGAAACGCAGATCGCGGTATTCCGGCCTCTAGAGGCCGAAACATGCGTTTTTGGGGTGTTCGGATCGGCTCTGAAAACGCATGTTTCGATCTCTACAGGACAGGGAACCCGAACGATGTCGTGTCAAACCCGATGGACTAGGGGCAAAAATCGACGCTCTTTCACGTGGTGAAGTCAGATTGAGCCGAATTTCAAATCCCTTGGCTACAGCGCGATTTTCTTGAAAAGTGCACTTTTCATAAATGGCCCGTTTACGCAAAATCGGCTTAGACACCGAAGGTCGTTTGTATGGAGAAAAATGTTCGCCGTGCGATTCCGCATCTAGCCAGCTCGCGATAGAAACCCAGATTTCAGTTTTGCGGCCTCTAGAGGCCAAAAACATGCGTTTTTGCGAAAATCGCGAAAACCCGCGATTTCGGCAAAAAATGGCCATTTTCACGTATATTCGCCCCTCTGTAGGCCAGAGGACCCAGACGATGTTTGGTCAAAAAGGTCCTACTAGAGGTAACTTTTTGCGCTCTTTCACGTGGTGAAGTCAGATTGAGCCCGATTTCAAATCCCTTGGCTACAGCACGATTTGTAGGCGAAAAAAACAGAAAACTGGCGTTTTCTCGAAAACGGCTTAGACAACAACATTCGCTAGTATGGAGAAAAATGTTCCCCGTGCGATTCCCCATTGATATAGCCAAAGTCCCGGGCAAGATAATTTTTTTTGCGCTTTGTGAGCCGATTTGGAGTAGGCAACTGGTGCCGCATAACAAACTTTTGTCGCCACTCAAGGTTTCAAAAAGGGTCCCCGGCGGAACAAAGTCATACTTCTAGAACGATCTAGCTCAATCTGAAAGTTGCACCGGGTGCGCCATCATGAAAAACCAAAACTGTAAAAAGGAATTCCGAGATTTTATATTTCCCTTCGAGATATTCATAAAAATATAAATTTTCAGAAATTCGGTACATAAAAGTCCAAAAATAGAAAAAAGTTACAACATCTGTCTTTTCTCGACCCGACCCCTAGGGGTATTGTCGCGCGCTCTTTCGAATGAGCTATGTCCCGAAAGCCAGTTCCAAGTTTCAGTATACAAAACTTCTCAAAAGAATGTTGTAAACTCGTAGTTTTACTTTGCCACCGGGGGGGATGGATACAGTATCGAAAATAAAGGTCACTTTGCATTTGGCAGAAATTACCTCGCTCCCTATGGGCCGTGCTAGAGGCGAAATTCGTTAAAAACAGATGTTTCTTTAAAAACATCTGTCGATGGGTTGGGGTTCTATAAATAACGTACTTATAACTGACGGTTTCACACTTGACGAAACAAATGGGCCAGTGTGACGGTTTCATTTCTTATTTAAAACGGCTAGATTCTAAATAAGATTTCTAAATAAGACAGTTTAGAACCGTTACACTGTAACGGCCGTTACGCCCGAAACTTCCAAAGATATTTTTAGAAATTGTCAACGAGCGGTATATACACGCTAAAAATAGCAGCCTGTGCTAGGACTATGCTGCGCCGTTTATTATTAGAATAATAGCGGTTCGGGACGGTTACATGAAGTGACAAATTGGTAAGTCAGTGCAGATTTGGAAACGGCGTGAGGGTTTCTAAGTTTGTGTTGGGTTATTAACTTGTTGCTTCGGACGACGATGGACTAGCAGCGGCTTCGGACGACAGCAGGACGGCGTGATGGAGGTTTCCGGTTTCCAGGACGGTAAGGACCCACTCAAAAGGTACACTTGTGTTTAATCTAAATGTATTGATATAGGACTTGTAAGCTGGTAATTGGTGGTTTTTTGCATTGGTCTTTAAGAAAATAGTTGTGCTATTTTCGAGACAAGTGCTAAAGACAAAAAGTAGTGCGCTTGTACTGCTCCGGGGTAACCTGGTGCGGTTTTGCGTGCGAGCAGTAAGTGGGACTGTGTTCGTATGCGTTGCATAAGAATCTGTTTCGTTTGATGCATTGTGCGTTGCACTGAGTACTTTGTGCTGATGCGACTCGGGTCTGCTGAGTGATGCGTGTG
>JASMQC010000055.1:167500-180000 GCA_031305395.1 Phytophthora citrophthora
GGGTTGAGTGAGTTCGGTGTGGCCACATGGAGGTGTGGCACTTTTGGAGACCAAATCCCAAAAAAGCATTGAACAATCTTGATCTTGTCGACCCAGCAGGGCAGAGTTATCCCGATGTTCAGGCAAAGTTCATCCGGAGAAGCTTGCTTTGACTCGTCCCGTAAATTCCTCCTTGTGTTGTTTGCTGTCTGTGGTTGTCGGTGTAAGCCGTCGTACTGCGGGTAGACTTCGCTAAATCCCAATCCGAAGAGTGATCACCTTGGCGTGGTGGATTGGCAGTAATCTAAGAATCACTCACAATACATGGGGCCAACCCCAGCAGATCAAGCTCGTCTGTTTAAGTCGAGCGTCCTGAAGAGATCCGGAAGGGTCTCTGTCGCGATAGGCGAAGCTGAAGACACCGTAGACACCGTAGACTCCGTAGCCGTAGAATAGCTAGGTAGAGATGTAGGAATAGTACTAGGATCAGACATAGTTTTAACAACCATACCTAATACCATTCCAATGTGATCCACCCATTTGACTGACTTCTTCAATCCGTCTTTCCATGCTTGGCGTCGATACTGGCGCAAGTGTAGCTGTATGTAGGCCGCTGCATGATGTTTCACAAACTGCGATGATGTCGAAACTGCTGGGTTGTAGAGGCGCTTGTTTCGATGGAGCCATAACGCGCGTAGTACACAGCATCGAACAATATTGAATGTAGCTCGAATAGCGAAGTCTCCGAAGCGTTCAACAATAGAAGTTCTAAGTTGAAAGGCTCCTGGAAACATGACATGCCGCCAGCCCAGGTCTTCATGCGTAAGGTCCGCGAAAGGCGCCAAATAGATATCCCATTGAAAGCATGCAATTGGGCAAAGCCAAAAAAGGTGCTGAGCATCTTCAATAGCTTCGCAGCCATGCACACAATCAGTTGATGTATCCACTTCGGTTCTCCAGGCAAACTTGTAGCGAAAACCCAACGTGTTATGCTGTAGTCGAAATTTGAGATCCGCACAGACCGGAAGTACATGTTGGTCCCAGGCTATCTCTCTGCACCAAGTGTCGTCCGTAGGCGTAAAGCTTGCTAAATGAAGACGATCTAGCGGTAGTAGCGGGAGTGCCTGGTGTGATCGTGCTTCAAGAAGCAACCTAACGAAGTGACGGTTTGCCATGTATATGACATCCCAGTCGCCGAAACTCCAACCATGACAGGCCGATTCTACCAAAGTAGATCGCACCGGGCCGTAATGAGGTCCTTCTTGCGGCACGATTAGTCCGAAGCGCGCAATAGTGTCCTTAATAAGCCGGGTGCGAGAGGCTGGTCTGGAGAAGTCTTCTTCATCTAGCAGTGTCGATAATAGTTCCGCCGTAGCGAAGTCACCAAATTGTTCCACAAAGTCATGTAAGCGGACAAACCCCAGCGCCTTTAAGGCACTGTTTGTTTCTTTGCTGACCATGCTAAGTGGAAGCTTGCCTTTGCCGAACGTGAAGTGGGTGTTAAACCAGAGTGGCATGAACTGAGTAAAGTCCCTCCAATTTGTAGTGCCATGAGAGGTTTGGAGGTCAGCCCAAAGTCGAAGTGTCGATCGCCAATATTCTGGAATGCCACTCCACTGAGTGCTCTTCATGTCCGCGTACAGTATGTCGAATCCGTAGCCGAGTGAGCCAAGCGCGTCAGAGAAGATCTCTAGCGCCGGTAAGAGCCACCGTGGTGCTTGGCCAGCTTCATTAGCAGCAGCGATTCCATCCCGTAGACATTTTAGATGCGTAGCTTGTATAAAAATCTTGATAGGCGTCAATCCTAATCCACCTTTGGAGATGCCTGTGAAGATCCACTCTTTGCTGAACTTTCCTCTGCAGGCCGTGTCGCTAGACGTATCTTGCGAGTGCACGAAGTTGCGGACAATGATATCGACTTTCTTCAAGACTTGAGGGGGTACGTGAGTAACACTGGTTGTATACCACAGGAGCGGAAGGATAATATTCTGCAGCAAAACCACCTTGCCTCGCAGTGTGCGCGCTCGATACTTCCAAATGGCGCATCGTTCCCTCATCTTGACAAGTACAGCGCTCAGGCGTTCGACTGGAGTAATGGAAGCTCCTTGGAGAATGCCGAGTAGCTTTACCGTATCGGTAGGGCCGAGTACTTGATAGTCCGTAGAGGTCCTGATGCGGTTGAGTTTTCCCAGCGAGACTTTGCGCGTGAATGGCATTATACATGTCTTTTTCGCGTTAAGTCGAAGTCCTGCCGCAGTAGCATAGTCTTGTACTAGTTGGAGGAAAGTCTCAGCGTCATGAACATCTTGTACCATGCCGGTGCAGTCATCAGCGAAGGCCATCAGTAGGTGCGGGGCTGCCGAGTCATTAACCTTTAACCCTTTAGACTGGAATCGCGTTCGTAGGAAGTTCATCATTGGCTCGATAAAGATGACAAAGAGGCCTGGCGAGAGGGGGTCCCCTTGTCTAACACCGGCACCAAGCAAGAATGGGTCGCCTGGTGAATTGTTCAACAGAATACTGACGGAAGTTTCAGCGTAGAAAGTCTTCACCCAAGCTCGGAAAGTAGCACCAAATCCGAAGCGGTGAAGTACCATGTCCAAAGCTGGCCACAGCACACTGTCGAAGGCTTTAGCGAAATCAATCAGCACCGCACATGCATCAGGGTACCGGTTCGTGCATATCTCCTGCAGGTCTTGGAACTGTAGGAGCAAATGCCGAATCGACCGTCCAGGAACAAACCCTTTCTGGTCTTCATGGATGACTGTAGGCAGAACTTCACCAAGACGCCATGCAAGGATCTTTGGTCCCAGTTTAGCATCGTGGTTGAGCAGCGTAAGCGGTCGATAGTTCCCTGGTATCGATCGATCGCCAGCCTTGTACAAGAGGGACAGGTGTGCCCGTCGCTGAAACTTGGTCATCTTTCCCTTATGTAGCTGGTAGTCATGAACAACCTCGTATATCCGCGCCCACAAGCTTGGTGCCAGCTTGTAATACTCGATAGGAAGCCCGTCTGGGCCAGGAGCCTTTCCATTCTTAGACTTCATGATAGCCCAGTAGAAATCATTCGCAGTTAGTGGCGCATCCATCAAAGCCTGTTGGGTGGCCGTTAGTCGAGCAGCAGTATCACGCAGCATTGCTGCAAACCGCAGCGGGTGGTACGAAGCCGTGCTAAGATGATGAAGATCAGCTGAGGTCGACTGGAACAGCGTTCCCCAATATCGACGATGGCCATCAGTGATATCTCCAGGGTCTTCCGAAACAGAACCATCTTCCCGTTGGATTTCTGTAATCGGTGCACGTAGGCAGTCTTGTTGCGGAGGGCGGAAGAAGTGGCATGTCGCTCTTTCACTCATGTGCAGGTCGGCAGCAAACTTCTTGGCCTCGTTCCGTTCCTTGATCAATTCTCGATAAGCAGCGAGTTCTGCCTTCGACCTCTCAATCGCCGCTTGATTAGCTGCGAAAGGCGCAGCATTGTACAGGTCGACCGCGTTGTTAACAGCCTCCACCTTGGAGGCCATTTCACGAGCATCAGCGTTATGAAGGTCTATCCACTTCCGTCGGAGATAGATGCTGTCCGCTCGCTTGTGTTCGTCCAGCAAACAACCAGGGTTTGTTCCAGGGAACAATATGATACGTTCTGCAAGTTCTTCAGCTGAGATGGTCAAGTGTTCCTGGACTTCAGCGTCCCGGAGAAGCCAGTACGGGCATCGCCAGGGTGTCCGCTTCGTACGCGGTAGGAACTTGGCTTGGAGCCGAAATTCTACCGGTATATGGTCTTCTCCGTGCCACTTTCGATCTCGAACGTGACTAACTGTAGCCAAATGATCCTGTAGCAGGTCCACCGTGAGAAAACAGTAGTCAAGTCGATTCTTTCGTGTCGGGCTTGTAAAGTCTCGTTCTTCAGGGTTAACGAATCTCCAGGCGTCCATCAAGCCTAATGCATCGAGCCAGTCACAGAGTTCTTCTCGTCCAGTTCCAGGTAGGTGCTGGGAGGGCGAGGCTTGGTCTAAGTAGTTGTCCATCGTGGTGTTGAAGTCACCAACCACGAGGTGCATGGAGCTCCGGTCTTCCTCGTCGTCGCCTGTGTAGGCATCATTGAAGTTGACCGGGAGCATACGAAAAAATTCTCCTCTTTGCTGCGGTTCGTCCGGTGCGTATACAACATGTAAAAACACCGTTTTGCCGCCGAGGGAGGTCTTGAGCAGTAGATAACGATTACGAAGTTGATCCTTGTAGGCACGCGCCGTGAGATCGACTACCTCACCAAATGGTGAAGCCGAAGATAACACGAGTCCGACACCATGGCGCCCATTAAACACAGGCGACGTAGAGTCCGTCCAGAAGCAGCGTGCCCCAGAGTCAGCGACGTGGATAAAGTGTTCGTTGGTTTGCAGGGAGTCTTCTTTGTTGAACTTCGTCTCTTGGATTGCAACCAACTGATGCGTAGAGAGAAGACGCTCGTACATGGTAAGGGTGGGTTCATTCATCCCGTTCATGTTGAGCGAAACTCCGTTGAAGGCCCAAGCCTCCTTAGAGTTGAGGGCGGATCCAAGAAGAAGGTCCGGCCTCAGCCTGTGGAGGTGGCAAGGTAGCATCCGCTAAAGTATTCAGCGCACTGATAACGTATGGCGGAGTGCGTGTATCTTCCGTGTAGATAGATGCCATGTCCGTACGCGCCAGAGCTGATAAAACGACGTCGCTCCAGAGGAGGAAGGCCGTGTTCCGAATTCTCGTGGGTGGAAGATAGTCCGGGATCAGCGCTTGCACCTTGACAGGATCGATGTAGATGCTTGGTGTAAAGATCATCAAGAAGAGATCAACCACCGCGCACTTTAAGGCTGTCGATTGGGCAGGCTCGGGGAAGAGACGTGCGAACACCGTTTCTATGTCTGTTGTATCAAGACCACAGCGCATCTGGATTCTGCTCATCACATCTGCGGATTCATCACCAACAAGCGGCGTGGCGCAGACTGCGCGATGGATAGCATGTGCTTTGAAGAGTCTATACTGTGTTACCTTCGGAAGATGGAAGATCCGGCGGAAATACGCAGGCTGCACTTGGATCGTAGCAAGGGTATCGTCATGAGAGGTGAATTTCAGTACCTCTCGTTCCAGGAACTCATCAATTGCATTTTGCAGTTCTTCCACTGAGACTTGTTCGACCGTCAATGGGAGCTTGCGGACATCTTTCAGTGAACGGACTTCTTCTGCCAACGGGAGCAGGTCTGACTCGACCGTATAACCAGATACGAATTCGCTCATCTCATTGTCGTCGATGTACTTGGCTTCGATGTCAACATCCGGCGGAAGTGTCTCGTCGAAGCCCTCATCTTGCAGGATATCGTACTGATTTGGTGAGATAGGGATGTCGTACGTCAGCGCGTGCGGGTCCGTTGTATCCGCAGCGAGTTCACACGCATGAAGTCCAGCAGGTTCCAAGTACTTCCCACCGCCACGGTTGATGACGCCGTACTGCGAGTGGTGGACAAGCATCCATTCCGGGTCATCCTGTTTCGTCGTACCCAGAATCATGCGTTTGACCTGAGATTCAGCTGCGCGTGAACGCACTGCCGTTGGGCGCATGGCTCTAACCGGATCAGCGACAGTTGGAGCCGGGGGCGTAGAGCCGGGCAAGGGTCCAGTGTGGGAGACACCAGAAGGTCCGGTCGAACTCCCTTCTCCGGTAGTGTCCATGCTAGCGTCAGAACCCTCCGATTTCCTGCGTGCCCTTGGTATCGAAGGAGACGGAGTACGGAGAGATGGTGGCGTGACTTTATTGTACTTGCGATCCTTATGATGTACAAAGCACGGCTTGTCAGTAGGGTCGAGCGTAATTTCTCGAAGAGCTTCACCATCTGGAGAAATGAGTCCAGTTGGGCACGCAATGTCGTTGAAGTACACAGTTCTCGCGCGGGACCGAACTTGCCCATAGACATGCGTAGGCGCAATCAAGATTGGCGGAGCCTGATGGTCGCAGAACCAGTCGTAGATGACTTGATCAGTGACGTTCGTAGGGAGACGTCGCAAGTCGACATAGTAAAGCTTATCAAACTTGGAGTACTTCTTGATTGTCACAGGCGTCCCGCAGATGGTGAGCTGCAGGTTACCAAGTCGAGTCAGGGCAGTGTCCGAGGCGCAGACAAAAGAGACACCGCGTCCAGGGAACAGCGTGAAGTCGCGAAGATGAACAAGGCAATCTTGCCACGTAGCCGGTTGGTCGTTGGAAGCGAGCGACTCCATGATCTCGTTGATTCCATGCTCATTGGACAGTCGTTTCGCAGGAATCCACATGTTGGTGCATTTTTGTGCATCTACCGGAGTCGGAAGAGGCGCAAGTGCAGCAAATCGCAGATCCGCAGGCGTTGAAGCAGCGTCGTTAAGCCTGACGTAGCTTGTCTCAAAAAGAGCATCGTCAGGCATCCAGCGGCGTTGGGGACCCGCCGTGCGCGGCGTCCTGCGGTTTGAAGGTTGAGCCAGCGGTGGTCGTGCCGACGGAGGCGGCGACGAGCGTTGCGGCGAACGTTTGTGGTGCTCACGCGTTGTAGCAGCCATAGCCAATGTTTGCGAGAGTGAGGGGCGTATGCTACGTCTCTAGTGCCAATTGACACCTAAGCAACACCAGTCGAAAGGTACCTGAATACCCGGACACGGTGAAGTGCAGCCTGCAGTGTATGCTCGTTTCCACTCCGCGTAGATTCAAGCTTTGCGTTGATCCACGCCAGTCCGGCCTAGCGTCCTGGTTAGTGAATCGCACTACAAATGCAGTTGGAGCAAACCTCAGTCGATACCTTTCGGGAAAGACTTAGCGCACAAGCTCTAGTCACGTAGCAGGACTGGACCTTCAGTCAGAGACTTCAGGCGCTTTCTGTCTACAGCGACACACGAGCACGGAAGCAAAGGCGTAGGTTGCAGCACACGGGGTACTACCACGACGACGCAGGGGCAGCGGCGACAGCACTCTGTGAGGAGGCTGGAAGCAGCGACGGCAACGGTGTCGGGAAACTGGTGCAGTAGATGCTAGCGGTCTGCGAGGAAGGCTAACAGTGACGGCAGCAGAAGGCGCGAGGCAGCGGCGACAGAACTTGCACGAGGAAGTACTGGTGGCGGCGGCGGTTGCGAGGAGCTGGGGCAGCGGCGGCAGCACTCCGTGAAGAGGGCTGGGCGGCGGCGGGAGCGAGGTCTTCGGTGCGAAGACGGGGTGGTCGAAGGCGATGTGCGTTCGACAGGGAAAATTCCGGAATGGGGAGTTTGGCTGGGGCGGCACATCTGTTAAATGATAACACAGGTGTCCTAAGGTGAGCTCAATGAGAACAGAAATCTCATGTAGAACAAAAGGGTAAAAGCTCACTTGATTTTGATTTTCAGTATGAATACAAACCGTGAAAGCGTGGCCTATCGATCCTTTAGTTCTTTAGAATTTTAAGCTAGAGGTGTCAGAAAAGTTACCACAGGGATAACTGGCTTGTGGCAGCCAAGCGTCCATAGCGACGTTGCTTTTTGATTCTTCGATGTCGGCTCTTCCTATCATTGCGAAGTAGAACTCGCCAATTGTTGGATTGTTCACCCACTAATAGGGAACGTGAGCTGGGTTTAGACCGTCGTGAGACAGGTTAGTTTTACCCTACTGATGAGTTCGTTGTCTAAACAGTAATCCAACCCAGTACGAGAGGAACCGTTGGTTCAGATAATTGGTAACTGCGGTTAGCTGAAAAGCTAGTGCCGCCAAGCTACCATCTGTAGGATTATGGCTGAACGCCTCTAAGTCAGAATCCATGCTGGAATAGACGATAATCACCTTTCCCGATGTGCCGCGAATAGCGATAGGTGTCTTCTGGGCACCCAACATCATACAATTGCAACGCACTCCGCCGCCTGTCAAGTGCTGGTGGTGGAGAGTAGGCTGACTTGTAATTTCAAATATTGGGAAAGATAAATCCTTTGTAGACGACTTAACTACAGAACGGGGTGTTGTAAGCATGAGAGTAGTCTTGTACTACGATCTGCTGAGATTTAGCCCTTGTTCTATTGATTTGTTCAGAAATGAACATTTCTCCCCCCCCCCCCACAAACAATTTTCATTGCAACCGCGCAATACACTATAAAGCAAAGCAGTCAAAAATAAGGCTGTCTAAAGTGATTTACTTTCGCGTCTGGGGTGGTGAAAGTGCCTAACTGGTCGGCAGTTAGTGTGCCTATTAATAAACTGTTAAGTGTGCGTTTGCCACACGGTCTTGCCTGTAGCCTTCTTTGCTTCGCGGCGTTTGTTTTTCAGAAATCGCTAAGTGCCAGCGCTAATGTTTTCCGAGCCAAATTGGGGGACTTTAGTGTGGGGGTGTAACAGGGCAGCAAAGACTTGTGTGCGGCTTGTGTGCACTGTGTGCGAGTTGTGTATGCTGTGTGCAGCTTGTGTACGCTGTGTACGGCTTGCGTGGCACGCGTGTGCGAGTTGTGTGGCAGGCGGCGCCAATTTAGACTAGGATAAAGTATATAAAATGACTGAAAAGACTTTGTGAATTTTTGTTGATGATGTTTCCAGGGCAGGTGGCGAGGAAGCGCTGGCGAATATGGACCAAGGTGACGGCGAGGAAGCGCGGCGCGTGCGGGTGCGTATGGGCGAAGGTGACGACGGCGAGGAAGCGTGCGGGCGCGGACATGGAGGTGATGGAAGGTGACGGAGCGCAGAGCATGTTGTATATGCGGCATTAGTGTCGTACTTAAGCGGAGCGCTTCCTGGGCGTATATGGAGGTGTCCATGGTGTCCATGTTTCCTGGGCGTGTATGTGGGTGTGTCCTGTCGCATGTTCCGGTCGGATGTGGCTGTGCAAGTTGAAAAATGGACACCTTGGGCTATTGCATTGTTGTGCGTCCGCGTACGCGTCAATATGGAGCGGGGGTGCTATCTGCACGGCTGGCAGTGAAGGTGTCGGCCGCCCCCCCGACCTGTAGCAGTTAGTATGTACTAGTAGAGGGTCGCTAGTAGCCTCCCATTCGTCTGTGTGTGCCACACCACCCCCTTTTGTCTGTGCATGCCTGCATGCCTTTTCCATACTTAGATGAAGAGAAATGCTTACAAAAGCGCGTACCGTAGTGCGTCGGTTGATGGCTACTGACTGACTCACTCTTTTTGTTCTTTACTCACTCTTTTATTTACACAGTGAAGTAGACACGCCCCCCCCCCCCCCCCACACACACACTTGTAGACGCTCTCACATGCTTGTAGTAGTCTCCCCTAGCCCTACGTCCACCTCCGTCCACCTCCACTCACTCTTTCACTGCCTTACTCACTTTGTTTGTTAGGCAGATCGCGAGTTACCCTGTAACTTGTCCGCCTGTACCCGTAAACTTCCCCAACTTGTCCGCTCTATTACAGCTGTCCCCTAGCCCTATGTCCACATGTGTCCACGTGGATGTGTCGAGACATATTGTAAGATGTTGTGTGAGCGGTCGGCATAAGTAGGGATGGCGCACATGTCCCGGTGTAGACGGCCATCTTAGGCTGAGAACACCATATCCCGTTCGCTCTGTGAAGTTAAGCAGCCTCAAGCTCGGGTAGTACTCGGGTGGGTGACCACCGGGGAAGTCCGGGTGCTGTCTACTCTTTTGCCTGCCGCAGCTTTGGCAGTTCTCCTTTTCACAAGCCGAGACTTGGCATGCATCTTGGGGACACCTTGGCAGACATAGCCGTGCACGTGTCACCCCCTCCGGGGACGTTCCTCCCTCCTCTCCTGTCATACTTCATATATGCCGGAACGCAGTTGGTTGGTTTGTGGAGACACCCCGACAGGTACGTGTCGATCTCGAGGTTGGGATGGGGGTTTGTGAACATGGGGAATCCAACTAGCGGAGGTAGAAAAGATCCAGACTAACAGAACCCTCTCAAACCTGTTACCCGCACAGAACGTCCATGTTGCGGGGGCAAATCGTGGAACCCAGCCGGTCCAGACAGTGCACTAGACGTAGTTTCACCTGCTCTTTCACGTGATCACCTTGGATTTGGACCCACGTCTATGTAAACCCTCCAAACCTGATAAAACACACAAACGCACGTAACTCCGCCCCCAGATGTGGTCCAGAGATGATCCAGGTGGATATCTATAGGTTTTCAGGTACGGGGAATCCGATTATGAAGGTGACATAGACGTGCGAGCCGTACTTTTTATAAAAATGTCGACCATCGAAATCACAAAATCGAAAGATACCCCAAGGTGCAAAATTTCATGGCGAGTCGAATGGTCGCGGTCGCATCTTTGTACGACCTCTCGACTTTTATATATTCACGTATCAAATTTAAGAGGTATCTACTGTTCATACCAATCAACCTCGATAGACCTACCCTATGTAAAATCACCCGGGGAACACGCTCGTCAAGTCCGATTTTGTCTATCTTCAAGTCCCTTGGCTGTAGAGCAAATTCTAAAATGTATCCATTTCAGGAAAAGCCCGCTGCCGCAAAACGAGTTGTCCAAATAATTTTTCCCAGAGCGCTACGATACGCAACATTTGAAGACGGATCCGATGCGCGTAGTCACAGCTCACGATTCTCTCTCAAACTTTATATATAAAGTTTCAAGAGTATATCATTTTTCACAGTTGACATATGGCGATGTCGAAGCAAGTGTCAGATAGGAAATCACACGGGGAACACGCCTGTCAAGTCAGATGATGGAATTTGTTACCCCTTCCCGGTCAAAAGTGAATTTGAAAATGAGGCGAAAACGTAAAAAGGCTCCTAGCGCAAAACCGGGTTAGAAACCGACCTTGGCTTCTATGGAGGAAAATGTTCCCCGCGTGATTTCACGTCTAGCCATCTCGCGATAGAAACGCAGATCGCGGTATTCCGGCCTCTAGAGGCCGAAACATGCGTTTTTGGGGTGTTCGGATCGGCTCTGAAAACGCATGTTTCGATCTCTACAGGACAGGGAACCCGAACGATGTCGTGTCAAACCCGATGGACTAGGGGTAAAAATCGACGCTCTTTCACGTGGTGAAGTCAGATTGAGCCGAATTTCAAATCCCTTGGCTACAGCGCGATTTTCTTGAAAAGTGCACTTTTCATAAATGGCCCGTTTACGCAAAATCGGCTTAGACACCGAAGGTCGTTTGTATGGAGAAAAATGTTCGCCGTGCGATTCCGCATCTAGCCAGCTCGCGATAGAAACCCAGATTTCAGTTTTGCGGCCTCTAGAGGCCAAAAACATGCGTTTTTGCGAAAATCGCGAAAACCCGCGATTTCGGCAAAAAATGGCCATTTTCACGTATATTCGCCCCTCTGTAGGCCAGAGGACCCAGACGATGTTTGGTCAAAAAGGTCCTACTAGAGGTAACTTTTTGCGCTCTTTCACGTGGTGAAGTCAGATTGAGCCCGATTTCAAATCCCTTGGCTACAGCACGATTTGTAGGCGAAAAAAACAGAAAAATGGCGTTTTCTCGAAAACGGCTTAGACAACAACATTCGCTAGTATGGAGAAAAATGTTCCCCGTGCGATTCCCCATTGATATAGCCAAAGTCCCGGGCAAGATAATTTTTTTTGCGCTTTGTGAGCCGATTTGGAGTAGGCAACTGGTGCCGCATAACAAACTTTTGTCGCCACTCAAGGTTTCAAAAAGGGTCCCCGGCGGAACAAAGTCATACTTCTAGAACGATCTAGCTCAATCTGAAAGTTGCACCGGGTGCGCCATCATGAAAAACCAAAACTGTAAAAAGGAATTCCGAGATTTTATATTTCCCTTCGAGATATTCATAAAAATATAAATTTTCAGAAATTCGGTACATAAAAGTCCAAAAATAGAAAAAAGTTACAACATCTGTCTTTTCTCGACCCGACCCCTAGGGGTATTGTCGCGCGCTCTTTCGAATGAGCTATGTCCCGAAAGCCAGTTCCAAGTTTCAGTATACAAAACTTCTCAAAAGAATGTTGTAAACTCGTAGTTTTACTTTGCCACCGGGGGGGATGGATACAGTATCGAAAATAAAGGTCACTTTGCATTTGGCAGAAATTACCTCGCTCCCTATGGGCCGTGCTAGAGGCGAAATTCGTTAAAAACAGATGTTTCTTTAAAAACATCTGTCGATGGGTTGGGGTTCTATAAATAACGTACTTATAACTGACGGTTTCACACTTGACGAAACAAATGGGCCAGTGTGACGGTTTCATTTCTTATTTAAAACGGCTAGATTCTAAATAAGATTTCTAAATAAGACAGTTTAGAACCGTTACACTGTAACGGCCGTTACGCCCGAAACTTCCAAAGATATTTTTAGAAATTGTCAACGAGCGGTATATACACGCTAAAAATAGCAGCCTGTGCTAGGACTATGCTGCGCCGTTTATTATTAGAATAATAGCGGTTCGGGACGGTTACATGAAGTGACAAATTGGTAAGTCAGTGCAGATTTGGAAACGGCGTGAGGGTTTCTAAGTTTGTGTTGGGTTATTAACTTGTTGCTTCGGACGACGATGGACTAGCAGCGGCTTCGGACGACAGCAGGACGGCGTGATGGAGGTTTCCGGTTTCCA
>JASMQC010000055.1:187500-192500 GCA_031305395.1 Phytophthora citrophthora
ACAATTGCAACGCACTCCGCCGCCTGTCAAGTGCTGGTGGTGGAGAGTAGGCTGACTTGTAATTTCAAATATTGGGAAAGATAAATCCTTTGTAGACGACTTAACTACAGAACGGGGTGTTGTAAGCATGAGAGTAGTCTTGTACTACGATCTGCTGAGATTTAGCCCTTGTTCTATTGATTTGTTCAGAAATGAACATTTCTCCCCCCCCCACAAACAATTTTCATTGCAACCGCGCAATACACTATAAAGCAAAGCAGTCAAAATAAGGCTGTCTAAAGTGATTTACTTTCGCGTCTGGGGTGGTGAAAGTGCCTAACTGGTCGGCAGTTAGTGTGCCTATTAATAAACTGTTAAGTGTGCGTTTGCCACACGGTCTTGTTTACAGCCTTCTTTGCTTCGCGGCGTTTGTTTTTCAGAAATCGCTAAGTGCCAGCGCTAATGTTTTCCGAGCCAAATTGGGGGACTTTAGTGTGGGGGTGTAACAGGGCAGCAAAGACTTGTGTGCGGCTTGTGTGCGACTGTGTACGAGTTGTGTATGCTGTGTGCAGCTTGTGTACGCTGTGTACGGCTTGCGTGGCACGCGTGTGCGAGTTGTGTGGCAGGCGGCGCCAATTTAGACTAGGATAAAGTATATAAAATGACTGAAAAGACTTTGTGAATTTTTGTTGATGATGTTTCCAGGGCAGGTGGCGAGGAAGCGCTGGCGAATATGGACCAAGGTGACGGCGAGGAAGCGCGGCGCGTGCGGGTGCGTATGGGCGAAGGTGACGACGGCGAGGAAGCGTGCGGGCGCGGACATGGAGGTGATGGAAGGTGACGGAGCGCAGAGCATGTTGTATATGCGGCATTAGTGTCGTACTTAAGCGGAGCGCTTCCTGGGCGTATATGGAGGTGTCCATGGTGTCCATGTTTCCTGGGCGTGTATGTGGGTGTGTCCTGTCGCATGTTCCGGTCGGATGTGGCTGTGCAAGTTGAAAATGGACACCTTGGGCTATTGCATTGTTGTGCGTCCGCGTACGCGTCAATATGGAGCGGGGGTGCTATCTGCACGGCTGGCAGTGAAGGTGTCGGCCGCCCCCCCGACCTGTAGCAGTTAGTATGTACTAGTAGAGGGTCGCTAGTAGCCTCCCATTCGTCTGTGTGTGCCACACCACCCCCTTTTGTCTGTGCATGCCTGCATGCCTTTTCCATACTTAGGTGAAGAGAAATGCTTACAAAAGCGCGTACCGTAGTGCGTCGGTTGATGGCTACTGACTGACTCACTCTTTTTGTTCTTTACTCACTCTTTTATTTACACAGTGAAGTAGACACGCCCCCCCCCCCCCCCCCCCCCCCCCCCCACACACACACTTGTAGACGCTCTCACATGCTTGTAGTAGTCTCCCCTAGCCCTACGTCCACCTCCGTACCCTCCACTCACTCTTTCACTGCCTTACTCACTTTGTTTGTTAGGCAGATCGCGAGTTACCCTGTAACTTGTCCGCCTGTACCCGTAAACTTCCCCAACTTGTCCGCTCTATTACAGCTGTCCCCTAGCCCTATGTCCACATGTGTCCACGTGGATGTGTCGAGACATATTGTAAGATGTTGTGTGAGCGGTCGGCATAAGTAGGAGTGGCGCACATGTCCCGGTGTAGACGGCCATCTTAGGCTGAGAACACCATATCCCGTTCGCTCTGTGAAGTTAAGCAGCCTCAAGCTCGGGTAGTACTCGGGTGGGTGACCACCGGGGAAGTCCGGGTGCTGTCTACTCTTTTGCCTGCCGCAGCTTTGGCAGTTCTCCTTTTCACAAGCCGAGACTTGGCATGCATCTTGGGGACACCTTGGCAGACATAGCCGTGCACGTGTCACCCCCTCCGGGGACGTTCCTCCCTCCTCTCCTGTCATACTTCATATATGCCGGAACGCAGTTGGTTGGTTTGTGGAGACACCCCGACAGGTACGTGTCGATCTCGAGGTTGGGATGGGGGTTTGTGAACATGGGGAATCCAACTAGCGGAGGTAGAAAAGATCCAGACTAACAGAACCCTCTCAAACCTGTTACCCGCACAGAACGTCCATGTTGCGGGGGCAAATCGTGGAACCCAGCCGGTCCAGACAGTGCACTAGACGTAGTTTCACCTGCTCTTTCACGTGATCACCTTGGATTTGGACCCACGTCTATGTAAACCCTCCAAACCTGATAAAACACACAAACGCACGTAACTCCGCCCCCAGATGTGGTCCAGAGATGATCCAGGTGGATATCTATAGGTTTTCAGGTACGGGGAATCCGATTATGAAGGTGACATAGACGTGCGAGCCGTACTTTTTATAAAAATGTCGACCATCGAAATCACAAAATCGAAAAATACCCCAAGGTGCAAAATTTCATGGCGAGTCGAATGGTCGCGGTCGCATCTTTGTACGACCTCTCGACTTTTATATATTCACGTATCAAATTTAAGAGGTATCTACTGTTCATACCAATCAACCTCGATAGACCTACCCTATGTAAAATCACCCGGGGAACACGCTCGTCAAGTCCGATTTTGTCTATCTTCAAGTCCCTTGGCTGTAGAGCAAATTCTAAAATGTATCCATTTCAGGAAAAGCCCGCTGCCGCAAAACGAGTTGTCCAAATAATTTTTCCCAGAGCGCTACGATACGCAACATTTGAAGACGGATCCGATGCGCGTAGTCACAGCTCACGATTCTCTCTCAAACTTTATATATAAAGTTTCAAGAGTATATCATTTTTCACAGTTGACATATGGCGATGTCGAAGCAAGTGTCAGATAGGAAATCACACGGGGAACACGCCTGTCAAGTCAGATGATGGAATTTGTTACCCCTTCCCGGTCAAAAGTGAATTTGAAAATGAGGCGAAAACGTAAAAAGGCTCCTAGCGCAAAACCGGGTTAGAAACCGACCTTGGCTTCTATGGAGGAAAATGTTCCCCGCGTGATTTCACGTCTAGCCATCTCGCGATAGAAACGCAGATCGCGGTATTCCGGCCTCTAGAGGCCGAAACATGCGTTTTTGGGGTGTTCGGATCGGCTCTGAAAACGCATGTTTCGATCTCTACAGGACAGGGAACCCGAACGATGTCGTGTCAAACCCGATGGACTAGGGGTAAAAATCGACGCTCTTTCACGTGGTGAAGTCAGATTGAGCCGAATTTCAAATCCCTTGGCTACAGCGCGATTTTCTTGAAAAGTGCACTTTTCATAAATGGCCCGTTTACGCAAAATCGGCTTAGACACCGAAGGTCGTTTGTATGGAGAAAAATGTTCGCCGTGCGATTCCGCATCTAGCCAGCTCGCGATAGAAACCCAGATTTCAGTTTTGCGGCCTCTAGAGGCCAAAAACATGCGTTTTTGCGAAAATCGCGAAAACCCGCGATTTCGGCAAAAAATGGCCATTTTCACGTATATTCGCCCCTCTGTAGGCCAGAGGACCCAGACGATGTTTGGTCAAAAAGGTCCTACTAGAGGTAACTTTTTGCGCTCTTTCACGTGGTGAAGTCAGATTGAGCCCGATTTCAAATCCCTTGGCTACAGCACGATTTGTAGGCGAAAAAAACAGAAAAATGGCGTTTTCTCGAAAACGGCTTAGACAACAACATTCGCTAGTATGGAGAAAAATGTTCCCCGTGCGATTCCCCATTGATATAGCCAAAGTCCCGGGCAAGATAATTTTTTTTGCGCTTTGTGAGCCGATTTGGAGTAGGCAACTGGTGCCGCATAACAAACTTTTGTCGCCACTCAAGGTTTCAAAAAGGGTCCCCGGCGGAACAAAGTCATACTTCTAGAACGATCTAGCTCAATCTGAAAGTTGCACCGGGTGCGCCATCATGAAAAACCAAAACTGTAAAAAGGAATTCCGAGATTTTATATTTCCCTTCGAGATATTCATAAAAATATAAATTTTCAGAAATTCGGTACATAAAAGTCCAAAAATAGAAAAAAGTTACAACATCTGTCTTTTCTCGACCCGACCCCTAGGGGTATTGTCGCGCGCTCTTTCGAATGAGCTATGTCCCGAAAGCCAGTTCCAAGTTTCAGTATACAAAACTTCTCAAAAGAATGTTGTAAACTCGTAGTTTTACTTTGCCACCGGGGGGGATGGATACAGTATCGAAAATAAAGGTCACTTTGCATTTGGCAGAAATTACCTCGCTCCCTATGGGCCGTGCTAGAGGCGAAATTCGTTAAAAACAGATGTTTCTTTAAAAACATCTGTCGATGGGTTGGGGTTCTATAAATAACGTACTTATAACTGACGGTTTCACACTTGACGAAACAAATGGGCCAGTGTGACGGTTTCATTTCTTATTTAAAACGGCTAGATTCTAAATAAGATTTCTAAATAAGACAGTTTAGAACCGTTACACTGTAACGGCCGTTACGCCCGAAACTTCCAAAGATATTTTTAGAAATTGTCAACGAGCGGTATATACACGCTAAAAATAGCAGCCTGTGCTAGGACTATGCTGCGCCGTTTATTATTAGAATAATAGCGGTTCGGGACGGTTACATGAAGTGACAAATTGGTAAGTCAGTGCAGATTTGGAAACGGCGTGAGGGTTTCTAAGTTTGTGTTGGGTTATTAACTTGTTGCTTCGGACGACGATGGACTAGCAGCGGCTTCGGACGACAGCAGGACGGCGTGATGGAGGTTTCCGGTTTCCAGGACGGTAAGGACCCACTCAAAAGGTACACTTGTGTTTAATCTAAATGTATTGATATAGGACTTGTAAGCTGGTAATTGGTGGTTTTTTGCATTGGTCTTTAAGAAAATAGTTGTGCTATTTTCGAGACAAGTGCTAAAGACAAAAAGTAGTGCGCTTGTACTGCTCCGGGGTAACCTGGTGCGGTTTTGCGTGCGAGCAGTAAGTGGGACTGTGTTCGTATGCGTTGCATAAGAATCTGTTTCGTTTGATGCATTGTGCGTTGCACTGAGTACTTTGTGCTGATGCGACTCGGGTCTGCTGAGTGATGCGTGTGTGCGAGGGG